>JAQBSW010002153.1:0-110212 GCA_029291075.1 Eudiplozoon nipponicum | reverse complement strand
TCGAAAATGGTTCTAGTAGACGAGCATTCAGTAAACCTAGGTTAGGTTTTAACAAGAATCTCTTGCTCGTACGTTGGATAAATTAGAAATCGACATATGTTGCGTATCTGAAACCGGAATGTAGGATCCTACGTGCATTACAGAACTGGTTGCACCATCTCTATCTACGCGATATTGGCTTCGAACGTCTGGTTCCACAGAGTTCTCACAAGCCGGTAAATGGGGTGTTGGCATTGCCCTTAGCGCGCGAGCTTAAGCTTGCTTAATTGAAAGGATCCCTTTAAATGTAGCCAAACTCAAACAACCGTCCTTCCGACAAAATTAGGAAAATATTCTTAAGGCTAATCTAACTGGTCTGGATGGCGAAATCCGAATATACTTTGGTCCAATATAAGTTCCACTATGCACAATGCAGGTACTACTGTATGTGGTATGGCAGGCCCCCGTAGAAATAATCATTGGCTCTTTCTAGAATCTATGGAGATACTCGAAATAAGGCACCAAATTCCAACTGGCTCGAGTCATAATAATTCTCGTCGCAATATAAAACGCCAACTTAAGCGCAGTCTAAAAGTCGATCTCGAAAACTTTTAGACCAGAAAGGCTGAAGAAATGGAAGTAGCTTTCATGTCAGGTAATAGCCGCTGTTTCTTCCAACTTATTCGCGCAACAGTTCCGAGAAAATTAAAAGTTAGTGAAACTATAAATGATAGTAACAACGATTTAATAACCGAGAAAATAAGTAGTCTTGACAGGTGGGCTGAACATTTCAAAGATCAATTTTCTTGGCCACCCGTGTCAGTTCCGATTCCCGAAAGCATGCCTGCATCAACAGTGTGGAATTTTAGCCCCGAAGAACCATCCGAGTTAGAAGTACGCGATGAAATCCTATCTTTTAAACGCTGCAAATTCGCAGGCCCCGATTATTTGCTTCTAGGATTGTCTAAGGATGGTGGCGATATAACTTCGGGAACGTTAACTAAACATTTTCGTACTATATGGAATGAGGAAACCGTACCACTTGATTGAAATGAGTCGACTATCAATCCCATCTGCAAAAAAAGTGTATTTATATATATAATACAAAATATTCTAAGAGGAGAGAAGCTAAACTAGGTCGCGTCTGCAGCGAAGAACATCAATTTCAAAACCAATGTCAGAAAGATTGTGATAAAAGGTCACGCAGCAACAAAAGAAACAGCACACAACGAAACACACATTCCCACACAAAAAAGCACATGTTAACACTCCGCGACTAATTCTCACGCGCATTCAATGTTCATCCAGGTGTGTGCAGAGAATGGTGCAACTAATAGCATTTGCGATTAGCAATTTCTTACCTCGAAAAAATGCCTGAGCTATATATTCTTTGTTTCTGTGAGATAATATATATGCATTTTATTGGGAGTTGCGTATCTATTAACAAGTTAATTCAAATAGGACCGGAAGAATAGACCAAATTTTTCATGAGCAAAAGGCACAATATTAGGTACACCTGCGTTTTGTGCTTAAGGCGACTCATCAGTAGAGTCCAGAACTACGACTAAAACCGACCAGAAATTTGGTCAAGAAATGTGGGACAGTTGGACGGTACAATCTGCTATTTCATATAAAGGTTTTCATACAACTTCGAAAGCCCTATATATATAACGTCTATATATATATATGCTATATATATATATATATATATATATATATATATATATATATTAAGTTGAATAGCGTTATGAATACCACGAAATGTGAAAATAGATGTCGATCGAGGTCATATTTTATTGATCATCTGAAGTAAATACAAAATACTTCTAAAACAACCGTTATGACCGATTTTGACGCAAAGAGCGTGCTGCGCAGTGTTGTCAATTAATTGTGACGCGTTTCGATCCTCCATAATCATCATCAGAGAACGACGGCAAACTGACTAGCGAGGATCAAACCGTATTGAATATAAATTGAAAGAAAAATTAGCTATGCGGATCGAACCTCCAGTAGTCTCGCATACATTGTACTTGACTGGAAATGTCGGCCTCACAATTTTTAAGTAGTCACGAACATTAACCATCTGCAGCTTTCGCCACATATATATCGGTAATACCACTAGGCAACCATCGACTGCGCGGGTGGTGGTAACAATGCTTTATATCAAGTTTGCGAGCTTGAGGTAAACACCAATCGCATTATATTTAAACAGTCGTCGGAAAACTTAGCAAAACTGCCGTCAGGCACAATAGAAAACTGGAAATTATAACTAAATGCCTTTCTATTTCTACACGATGACTGACTAATACTAAATATTGTTCACTGCGCATTATTTAAGAGCAATGTAAAAAAAAAAAATATTGCGTTTTGAAAACGCGTACACCTACAAGAAAAGCATATAATACCACCTAAATTATAATATCTAAATTCTGAATTATGAAATATGAAATCAATCAAATTCATTGAATCCCTTATGTCCAAAGCTTGATTTCAAGTTGATTAATATGATGCCTAAAAGTGAATAATGAAAAGAAATTCTGTATCGTTAAGTTTGTTTCTGTGTAGCATTAATTACATTTAAACAGATGTTCATAACAGAAACAAGGCGAAGTTAAGTTAAATGTTCATAATAAGAAATTCCAATGTTTTTATTTAAAATTCTCGTTGGTTTAAATAGTCCATGCATCAAATACATTACGGCAACAATTATAGTTGTCCAAAGAAAACTGAGTTCCCATTTGACTTATTCTATCGAAACAAAATATTTTAGATAAATGTACATAATGTTATTGAGTAGGATAAATAAATTCAAAATATAATACCGCCTAATGTTTTAGTCATTATTAATTTATGAATTAAAATATAAAAACGATTAATCCACCGATTAGCAATTTATAAATATATGGTCAGTGTTGTGTTTAAATGCACTGCTACAATTACCATTGCTGTGTTTTAATGAATACAATGACAAGTCTATTGAAAACAAATTAAGATGCTCCGGTCAAAACTGCAGATGACTGTAATCGTTTTACATGCTAGCATGCACTAGAAATAAGTAAATTAAATTATAAAACGACTGGAGCCCCCATCTTCGTGTTATCGGAGGATAGTTCTCGTCTTCATGCACATAAGGAACTCATTGGTTTGCGCGGGTGATGGTAGAAATTTTTTAAATCAAGTTTGCGAGCTTGAAGTAAACACCAATCCCATTTTGTATTTAACCAGCCGTCGAACAACATAGCAAAACTACCGTCAATAACACGTACTGACGTGTTTCGACTTTTCATGATCATCATCAGAGTACGACGGCAAACTGACTAGTAAGGATCAAACCGCAACGCATATATATATATATATATATATATATATATATATATATATATATATATGGAAAACAAAATTATATACGGCTCTTGCCTGTAGAAGTCTAATTGTATTACCTATATGTACGTGTGGAAAGCTGCAAAATGTTAATGTTCGTGACAGTATAGAAATTGTGCAGCCGACATTTACAGTCAAGTACAATGTATGCGAGACCAATGGAGGTGAGAGCCGCATATCTAATTTTGCTTTCCAACGATGTGCATTGCGGTTTCATCCCCGCTAGTCAGTTTGCCGCCGTACTCTGATGATGATCATGAAATTTCGAAACACGTCAGTATGTGTGACAGAAGATAGCTTTGCTGTGTTGGTCAACGACAGGTTAAATACAAACTGGGGTTGGTATTTATTTCAAGCTGGCAAACATGATTTAAATAAAAACTCATTTGACTTCGTTGAGCTTATCAAGCAACCTAGATTAAAACAATAACTTTCGGAAATTTGGCCCATGCACTACTAAAGCGCAACTTGCGGAAGAATCGTTTCAGCTTGTCATGCTACAAACTCCACAGTAGTTACAAAAAGATACAATGTTTAGATTTTATTTACATAGGTACAACATTACTATTAATAGTAACTCAGATCAAAAAAGCTTGGTAAAAATATATTGCATATGCAAATACATCCAACGAAACTATTAAATAATAATTCTAAAAAATAATATCTTTCAATTGTGAAAATTCTATTAGGTGTAAGCAAATTCAAATCAACCGGGGAATGTGTTTAAATTATCGGATATAATTTCTGTAAAAACGCGGAATAATAAAAAAGAATTCACAACCAGAATGAAATCCGCTGAAAATTAAAATTTAATTATGATTAGTGTTCGAAGTTTAGAAACCTCCAGATCGCATTACTAATAGAATATACGATATTATCGGAAAATGAAAGCAGGTAATAGAAGAAAAAGTGAACCAAAGACGAAGATGGAGACTTACCGTTTTGTGTACTTCCTTATTGAACTCATCATGTTCAGTTAGAATCAATAGAACAATCAAAGCCATGTACACCAGATGAGAATTATCTCCAGGCGACTGATAGAGAATAGACAGAATGGGCATCATCTATGAAAAGTATACCAGCAAAATATCAATATTAAAAAATACTGCAATCTATATAAAAGGTTAGACAGTTATAGTTCAAAACTATTGGTTTGATCTCAAAAAAAATGTAGCTTTTAGTCAACCGTTACCGCATATACTGTAATAAAGCAATAAAAATAACTACATTGTTCATCCCAGTACCAAGATGAAGATCTCACTCGTGGATATAAACACACTATCTACTTATTTTAAACGAAAATTGGTTGCGCAGGCGGTGATAACAGTTATATTAATCAAGGTTGCGATCTTGATATAAAAGCCTGACCCATTATGCATATAAATTTGTCAGTATGAACTAAGTATTGAACAGTGTAGAAAAGGCAATTCATTAAGTAGACCGGTTTCGTCCTTATTGGGAATTCATCAAGTAATGTTCAGAATGCGACGCGGACAGGACTCTAACCTGGACACGTGTGCTTCGGAATCTGGTGCTCTAACCACTGAACCAACCTGGCGCACAAACACAAAATTTTTAGTTATAGACTAACTAATGTTTTTGGGTAGCCTTTCCTTTAGGGTGGAGCCCATATGGTATCCCCTTAGAATTGAAGTTCCAACTGACCATCTGACATTATACAACAGACACCACGCGACGTGGGGAAGTGGTATTGGAATGAACATTTATATAATTAAACGGGTCGTGATAATTACTTTGATGAAGGTTGAGATTTTGATATAAAAACCTGACCCACTATACACATACATATGTCAGCATAAACTAAGTAGGCTGGCTCAATTGTTAGAGCAACGGATTCTTAAGCAGACGTGCTCAGAGTTGAGCCGTCTGCGGCAAATTCTGGACTGTGCATGAGTTCACAATAAGGATGAAACCGGTCTACTGGATGAATTGCTCTCTCTACATTATAAAATTCTTCGTTTATACTGACGAACGTATGTAGAGAATTGGACAGTTGTTTATATCAAGATCGCAACCTTGATTTAATTAATTGTTATCACCACCCGCGCAACCAATGTTCATTTAAAAGCACCTATTTTGACATAATTTTTTTGTTTGAATGCCACGCAGAAAAATAAAACTCACTTTACTAATCATATGAAGCTAAGAAAATCATCATCATACACAGCAATACGTAAACATTAAGAACTAATGTTTCACTGCCATATAATCATGAGAAGATTAACAAAAAAGAAATATTTTAATAGCTATAAAAAGACTAATTAAAGCAAACAAATTATTAGAGAGATTTGTGAGGGGGTGGACCTAGTTATTAGAAGCAAAGTTACCTAGATAAAACACAATTGTGGCAAACCTAACCTCCACAGAGCACCATTATGGCCAAGTCAGTCGTAAGGCAAGGCAAAATCGGCTATACAGCTAAACACAACCAAAGCTCGCAACTAACTCTGCCCATATAAGAAAAGGAAAATACTTAAATGATTCTATTAGAAATCTGCAATAAAATCGCCACCGAACTTGAGTCGATGCCCGTCGCCATAGAAATTTCCGGCCTGACGACCGGCAGGCACAAACTAGTCAGCCCGGGAATGGTAGAATGAACCTTGCCGGATCTAAAGGGACGCAGCCGTCATCCAGTTTCATGTGAGGCCTTGAGTTTGGTATAACTACGCAGTAACACTCAGTCCTTAACGGGAAGTGACGGAATGAGAACAAGCGTGCAGGTTTCAGCTGCTGTAAGAAATTTTGGCCACTGGCATCTGGGTAGATGCTGCTCATCAGCTTTGGTTGGCAGACTATCTAAAAGAAGGAAAACTCCGAACAAAAATCATCCCCACTGGGATTAGGCGACCTAGTGTTCATTTACCGCCCACATATAACCATTAAGCTGAGAAATTATACAGAATGGATCTCAAAATATGTTTTTTTTTCAAAAAAATAGATAGGTAAATAATAAAATTTCTAATCTATGAAGTACAGCTGATAAATTTGGAGATAAAAATTTGCACTTGGTAAAAGCTGCATAAGTTTTTTATAGTGCGACATTATTTACAATAGTAGTAGACATAACTTTGAAAAGGATAATTAGGCAATATTTTAAACCTTGTTCTCAACAATTAAATAAGTATGTATTTTAAGCTTTTTACTTACCACTTCTTCGTAATTCTTATTGGCCAAGATGTGTTCCCGAAACGAAGCGTTCCTGTGTAATAGCAAATATAGCAGTAGAACACTGCTGTCAAGAGCCATACTGCCAGAGATCACTCGGCAAATAGAAACAAAGTCAACATCGGTAGCGGAGGATTTTAAACGACGGCTATCAGAAGCTACCGATCTACCTTTTTCAGTCGTCGTCAAAGACAACGGGCTTGCCTCTGAATACAAATTAACACATAAACAAAGAACAACAGTAAAAGTTTTATTATTTTTAAGCTAAATAAATTAATGCTGTTAATGAGCTGTTATGTTTTATGACTAAAAAACAAAGGATTTCGTCAGTCATTAAGGAGAACATTGAGTACAAGGGAAAACCAAAAACTCATTATACAGTCGAATGCCCCAATGAAACCAGATACATATTTTAAACCACGGCACATCAACAAAATCACGGTCATTTGATCAGGAAAAGTATTTCGAGGAGAAATAACAAAAAGTATTATGTTATTCCATAAAATGAAAATATAAATACGCCTGATTAACAAAACTTTTATGTATTTGCCTGTTTGCATGTAAAGGTCATTCTCGCTGTGTTGCAAAGTGATGTCTGAGATCTGGTCATTATTGTTTTGATGGCTTGAGAATTAACCTTTTGTGCGCATTTGTCGCTGTTACATGTACGAGTGCTATTTTCCCAGTGTAGTTTATCGTTTCACCTTATTGCGCAAAATTTAGTTCTGCATATGGTAATAGCGCCAGTGTGGATTGCAGTGTTGAACGCTCATATTGTTTGGAAACTTCTGTCACCGTATGCGCCTCTGTTATTTCTACTTCAGTTTGTTGCCAATCCGATTAAATACTTGTTGATTCTAGTCGAGGGCCTGTTTGGTTTTGACTGGATACTAGTAGATTGTTGCTGAATTTTGTTATTCTTGGCCAGTCGATTAGAATATCATGTTGATGAAACTTTTGAATATTAAGGTCAGGTGCTTGTTTTATATAAAGGGCTTCATAAATAAATAATAATTTTTCTGATTTTGCTTTATGTAGAATTTTGAATTTGGTGGAATTGACTGGGTGCCCCGTTACCAATATATGATCGGAAATAGTTGATTTTCCTGACGGTGGCAAGCCTTTGTTAATCTATTTATGTGGCAAATGTTGCTGGATTCTGTTTATCAATTGCTTCTTCATACGTCCGATATATGTGCTACCGCACATACATGAGAATTTGTAGACTATGAATGATTTGGAGAGAATTGGCAATTAATCTTTGGCATTCAACCTCATGATTCTCTGTGTACTAAATGTCATATTAACTTTAACACTTGGAAAGTTCTCCTTAGTTATTCTATTCAGCCGCCCTGCAATTATTGAGGCTGGTACGTCGCCTCTAAATGATAAGTTTAGGAAAACCTGCTTGACGGTATCCTCTCTAGTGCAATCTGCTGTGGTCTGAGGTTGACATCAATGAAACGCTCTGGGTAGTTGTTCATTAGCAATATTTCCTAGGGTATATATATATTTCTGTATATATATATATATATATATATATATATATATAATACAAGGAAATCTAATAGCAAGATTTTGATTATCGATATGTTGTCATTATAAGTTGATATTGTATCAGGTAACAATTTCCCTTATTGGGAAATCGTTAAATGCTGTAGAATTTTCCATCTTTGAAGGCAAACCTGCTAGGAGACTGACAATTATCAAAATAAATCCATTAGCAGACGGTGCGCCTTAACATTGGACAGCAGACCACCTAAGAGATTAGCAACTCGCAAAATAAATGCGTTTGCAGATGGCGCTCATCAACCTTTGATGGCAAATCAGCTAAAAGAATGACAACTATCAAACTAAATCCACTAGTAGATGGTGCCCACTAGTATTGGACTACAGACCAGCTCAGAGATTAGTAACACTTAAAATGAATCCATGGGTAGACGGCACCCATCCTACTTGGACCGCGGTACTACTACTACTACTACTACTACTACACGGCGATACACTAGCACAATACACCGCTTCACTGCACAAAATCCATGAAATGAAAAGGTTTAGGGGCATAAGGCAATTAACAACAAATTTAGCGTGAATAAGAATAATTAAAGCATAGTCACAGATGACAATTAAATTGAGCAAAATTATTTAAAAAACGCCCAAACGCTAATAGAAAATGTCGCAAAATGCCAGTCTTAAAGAAAATATACAAACCTGGCCTTTGAGATATGAAGCTTCCAGAACGTTCTGCAGACTGATTTTGTGACGGAAATGATGAGGAAACACTGTCTAGAGGTGGAATTATAAGATCTGCACCATTATGAATATTAGCTGTCGAATCTGTTGAACCGGTTAGTGAGAACAAAGCCTCTCTATAAGGATTTCGTGGTGAAAATCGGGAGCTCAAAGGATTTGCGGATACAGCTTTTCCAGCACTACTCATTGAGTTTGTAACACCATTAACTGATGATGAGTTAGACAATGTCTTTTTGACCGCGGTATTCGATGAGTTTTTACTAGTGTCTGTATTCGCGGCAGTAACTGCCATAATATCTTGATCAATGAGTGGAGGAACGCCTGCTTGAGTAGTCAGCACTAAGAGAAGAAGACATGATTGATTCGCCAAAAGATGTGTGCATATTGGATTGGCTAGATTCGCGCCTGCAGCGGACAGCCCGTCCAGCAGAGCACTAGACGATGCGGGATCTACGCGCATGCGTACAGCGATATTAGCGAAGCAATGCATAAAATTAAAAAAAAAAGAGCATACGAGTCTACTAAACAGAAGCATACATAATTCATGAAGATATCTAAATATAATTAATGATCATGACTGATTTTTATAACTGATCCAACTACTTCGGAGAATTATTCTGCTGTTCAACTAAACATTATTGAAAACAACCTATGCCAGTATAAAGCGTATCGGATATATCAAGAAGTACGTTTATATCGGAATAGGGCAAATAAACAAAGTTGACACGACAAAAATTTGTGAGTCATTATAAAAAGTAAATTGCATTTGTTAACAAAATTTGCAAACAAATTTACTGAAAGCATGTACAGATGTTTTCTGTTAACCGTATAGAAACTAAACAAGCATTCATAAATTTAAAAAAAGAAAGCCATCAAACGAGAATACATATCAATTTCTCATAAGAATCCACAATTACTGTTGTACACATGCATGCTCAACTAAAAGCAGTCCATACTTGGCTCTTCACAGTTTAAGACGGATTTGCTGTAGACAGGGAACGAAAATTTGAGCTTACTATTCAAAGGTGTACCACACATTTCCTATGCCTCCGGATTAACGCATTGTATGTTATTTTAAGTGGCGAGTTTTATGTGATCCTATACATCTTATATACCATAATAACGAGTTCAACAAGATCCTGTCAATATTCTTTCAGTTCTTTAGCTGTTCATCTGCGAATTAGCACGTGTCAAGAAGTAAACGCTTGATTTCCCTATGGCCATTTTATTACTCAGCTAAACGTTCCTTCAATTACTCCATAAAAAAGTTGTGCTCATTTCATAGAAAATTGCACTTTTAAACAAATGGAAACATTTTCATAATGATAAAAAATCTGCGTAAGTGTGTAGATATAGATAATTCTTTCATTGCACCATCAATAATTGATATAGAATTTATCCGCCTACTTTAATTGTCCGATACCCTGTTTTACTTACTATGTTTAAGCATAGACAGCTTTCAATATATATATATATATATATATATATATATATATATATATATGTATATATATACATATATATATATATATATATATATGGTGTGTGTGTGTTTACATAGCTTTCACCACCGTTGTCTAAGTATAGCTCATGTAGGTTATCAAAAAACACAAGCCATGCCAAAGTCTGTAGACGTATTTTGGATTGGTTAACTAGTGTTCCTCGTTAAAGATTGTAATATGGCTCTATCAGTTGCGCCAGCATGGCCACCCTTTTGGTATGTCTACATGGAAAATGCTCAACAGGTCTTCCATTTTCTAATCCAGTGCAAGACGCAAAGTGGGCAATGTTTGATATGGCAAAAGTCACTGATGACAGCACCAATCAATTTGGGCAGTATAGAACCCAACGAGCTACTAGAATAAAATAGTTGTTCATTGTGGTTTCGCGTTGCAACTCTTGCTTGATATGGCATCAAATCTTGCTCAGTGCCTATCTTACTTCACACTTTTAGTAAGGTCAACACCCTTTTATTTGCTCCGTCTTTTATTAGAAAGGTTTACAAGTTGTGGTAGTGTTATTAAGCGTCGCGGTGAAAAAGACAAATAGTATTTCCTATTGTACACAGTCTCTTATGTTACATATCTCAAGTTGTGTTGTACGAGATCAAGGTGGCCCAGCTATGCCTGTTGTGACTAAGACCACCCATTTATAATTCATTTTTTCTCCCATACAACTTTTCTTTATTTCCTATGACTGCTGAATGTAAGCATTGTTTTTTTTAACGGTTGATGTATTGTTAATGATTATGATGACAATACATAATGCATGTAATCAAAATAAAAATTAAAGCCAAGGAAAATGACAGAAAAACCACATCTTGAAAGTGACCTACTTTCTTAAATACTAGTAAGGCAGAAAGTCAGGACAATATCATTCCAGCTTTTCGTATTACACGTGACGAAATGTATTGTTTATATCAATACATAAAATGAGAGCTTCGGATCCTAGTATGCTCTAAAAGTGTCTACACTAACAAGATAGAATTAATGAAGCCTTTCAACTTGACCGTGTTCATCGCTAGATCTTCACAGATATTAGCCTGTTCAAGTGTTCCATATGCTGTTTGACACGTAATCAGTTGCAGTGATCGATAGACCAACAGCATAGGCTTTCTTGAAAACTTGCTGTAAGTTTGAATTTTTGGTCCATTTGTATAAATGTGGAATAAAAGCGGTCATAATAATCGTTCACGAGACAAATGACTGTAATCAGATCCATAGATTAAGCCAGCACGACAGACGTGATAATCTCTTGCATTCTTGACAGACAGCACTCCTAGTATACTTATTATAAAGTGGAGATCAGGTAATAGTGACAAGTCACTCTCCTGTCTCTCTATTTATAACTCAATACCGTGTGGCAAGATGCTGATAAATAGAGTACACTGCAACTAAATTAAAAAGGGTAAAATTGGAGACCAAAGCATTCGCTGCAACGAATTGCTGTCAGGATCCAGTACCATATATCTCAGCATTCCACGTAGTCTACACGTTGAGAACACCTTAAATCACTAGGATCTCTCTTTACCGGTCAAGACCAAAGGCTAAAACTGAAAACGTTCAAACTAATTCGTCAATATTATTATTATATTGACGCATACAGGATTGAGTTTCAGGCATCTATTGCTTATAAATAGCCCGGCACAGGCAATCTTCCAGTTTGTATCTTCCGGTAAAATAATGCCTTTGTGGACACACTGGATGACAAAAATGCTACAATATACCTAGCTAGATCACTTTCGCATTGAGACGGAAAGCAATCGTATTTTCCGGTATGCTAAATCCAAACCAGCAGTCGTGATTTTGAAGCAATTCTTATTTCTTAGAAGCACGCAATATAATATACTGAATTTGCACTCAACTGGAAAAAACTCATATTCTACGAATCAATCTATATACTATCCCTGGGCTAAAACAAAATCAGAGGCAGTTGGAAATCGTTCGGTTGAGTTTGTGGCATGCGTTCTACTTCTGTACACGTATATATATACGAACAGCACTCTAGCCATATACCGACAGAACAGAGATACGCATCGAGCACTTCCTGACTCCCGTTGGATGGATTTAAGTTATTTTCTGTCATTCGAGTTCGCGACCACATTGGTTTTTACGCGGTATTCGTTAAAGTGACTTTAAATTTTAAAGGCCCCCGCTCGTCTTCTCTAGCCCGCGTTGACTTTTAGATCTCGTAAGACTCAACAGATAAGGCCACATGGTTTATACTGCGCGTTGGGCGATGCAATATAGAATCACTATTTTTAATATTCATATTTATGTGAGGTCTTTAACAGAAAACTTGGTTCTCGTTTCCTATTTAGGGTGGATAGATTGTTTTTTTAAATTATTTTGTTCTAAGATGGTCAACCATCGCTGGCAGACGAGCATTATCTGTTCCGTTGTTTGGTGATAATAACCAAAGCTTCCATTGGTAGCCGAAACTTGTCCTTCAAGTTTGATGCGTTTGCTCTCGTTCTGTCACTATTCATTGTACACTGTTAAATTCGCATAAAAAACGAACTCAAAGCTACACATGAGATTGAATGGCTGTATCCCGATGGTACTGGCGAGTTTCCTTCTAAATTTTCCTGTTGTTACGTCGGAAAATACTATAGTCACTGGAAAACAAGTATTAAATTATAATAATCCCAAGTCCAAACATTAAAAATACAGGACACAAATTAAAGCCGAAATAGAAACAAAACGCATTTTCCCTTCATAAGTTCAAGTAGAAAAGCAGCAAATGTGTTAACCAAAGAAAAACAGGGCATGAGATGGATCGAACATATTTAGACACACGAACTTAACCCTACCGGTCATTATGTACACAGAAGAATTTATATTATTTGTCGCATTTATCTAACCTTATTGGAACTTTTGCTTAAACATGTTAATATACCTAAACAACAAAATAAATAAAGTATCGATAGCATATAAATATTTAATAAATAGGTGGAATAACTTCAAAATATCGTAGCCTGTAGCCTAAGCATTGATATCTGAGATCAGTAAGTTGATCGAAAGGAAAGATAATGAATACCAATGTGTTTAAAAGAGGAACTGGGAACAATCCGTTGTTAATTGGAGCAAAGGCAATGTAAGTGTGCAATAAACAGTATCGTACCAATTTAATTCTTTTAAATAATATGTAATTGTTTTACAATAAAATACATTCTAAAATGTCGACAAGCAATTCATATACTACAAAATATCTTTACCATAATTAAGAAGTACAGTTATATATATATATATATATATATATATATATATATATATATATATATATATATATATATATATATATATATATAGTTACCTTCGTATTGTGCATCCGATGAAAGTTCGCGATTAGGCTGTTTTCCTCCAGTAGTTGGTTGAGAAGGATAGGGGTTAACACCACTAGTGACCGGTTTACTATTTGTAGCATTTGCTCCTGCCTGCTGTTTGCGCTTGGCCGCCAATTGCTGACTTTGTGCAGCGATTGCTTGCAGCTGCCTGTATGCTGGATTGCTAGCCATTGGCGTAACAACAACAGGAGATTTACCAGCATATCCTAATGTCATGACAGTCAACAGGCCACCTATTTAAAGCAAAATAAGATTTAAAATCTTAAAATTTGAAGCATTTAGCTGATACTCTAATATTACTCAAACATGAAGAAAGAACAGAATAAAATAAAAGGAGTGAAATGTATAAATATGTAACTATAGAGCAATAGAATTTGCAAGTTATTCTAGGATACCCAAATGCACGAGCTTCAGGGATAAACAGGTATTTTGTCAATACTTGTGTGCTGCATAAGCCCAGAGATAGTTCATGTAGTGGCTCATTTTATGTTAGGGCTCTTGTCCAGCGAGCAAGTCGACTTAATACGAATGGAGAAATAAAAAGCGTTGTATCCAAAAGAGCAGCATGACTTTGAGCAGAGAACAATTTATCCCATTCGGACCTAGTCCAAAGGAAAAAGCAATTGGTTCCCATCACAATGCAGAAGTGATCTAGCCAAGTATAGTGTTCCCTTTCTGCAGTAAAAGCCGAACTTGACTAGAGATCTATGAACTCTTACTTGGCCTATTATAACCTCTGCGTATATAATCTGATTCTCAAAAATACTAGTGTACCATCAACTAGCAACCATTATGCTAATAATAATAATATAAAATATCAGATTTGACCTTTGGCATTGAGACGTCTAGAACATTCGAGAGATTAACGATGATTTAAAAACCAAACTAGATTAATGCTGTTCAGGATACGCCACTTTAAAAAAATGGACCATGGCTGAAAATAGTTGTGACAACCGAATTAGGCTCTTCAATCCTGCTCTTAGTCTTAATCTAGCCATGTCATCAGTAAATGAGGAATATTGACATAAAGCGTAACAATATAGTCCATGCAGATTTAACGCTCACATGTCACCTAACACATATCCATTCTATGTACAGAATAAGCGAGTGAAACACTGGTACTCTTCTGGTTAATTCAATGGATGAGACCAGCACTCTGGCTGCCAGGATCCGATAATATTACACTTCGTACGAACGTGCGTATTATGTCTGAATACCTACGCACTTAAAATCGATATGGCAATAAATAAAGATTTGAAGAATGCCCATTCGTTTGAACAACTAACGTTAACTACTATCGATAGTATATTAAATAGAAACTGGAGCGCTATGATAAAAAAGCTAGAAGGTAAGCATTAACTTCCAACAATAAAATCTGGTAACTTTTTTGTCTTTGCTTCTCTACTAACAACAAAGATTTTAAACATGCACCTCCTGCTGCGAAACTACGATTAGAAAGCTCCCTGATTCCTATTCATCGTAAAGAGTTTGCTGCCCTCCATGTGGCGAAAAGATCTATCGTATTACCAGTAGTCAATCTGCCAATGGCGTACAAGTGTCCCGAGTTTCAGAAACGAAACTATTCAAGCTTTCCTTTCTCAAAATATTGCAAACTGGGTGGGAAGTGATTATGTGACCCATCAATCCAGTTCCAAGATACACACCGAAACTTCTTCATTTGATGTAGTGGTAGAGAATTTCAGTCCCATGAGGAACTACAAAATTGCCAGCTGGGAAAATGATTCACTATAGCTGTCAGTGTCTGGGAAACATCGTAGAGCAACTTATTCGCTTGGTTTGGTCTAGATCATTGCGAGATAAGCGTCGCGAGGCATTACTCAGATATATAATTTAGCAGATGACCAGTTCTATTGGATCGCTATTTGACGTACCATCACTTTCGAAAATTGTTTTGGAATGTCGATTACATTGGGTCGGGTGCTGTTTCAGAAGGAAAACTACACAGCCTACCCATAGGATTACTGAGTTAACCCATGTGGATGGCAGCAAACGTAGGAAAAATGGGCCAATAATCCAGTTACAGAATGGCATTATTTGAGATATCGGTCACTTGACCACGTTGGACTGTAGCTTCATTAACAAAGACACTTGAAAGGGAAAAATTCTATGACAGTCAGAAGGTAAAGAGATTCCGGGTAGTGGCTTAGTTAATTGTCTTACTGCCAAAAGCTCCTCTTGAACCTATTTCGAGGTAGATCTTGATATACAATAACGCATGAATGTAGGAATGAATACTAATTACTGTAGGTGGACATGAATGCGCCCCAGGATTTTTCTTATTAATTATATATAATGGAGTTTCATTGGAAATTCTATTAGAGCTTCCACCGTTCGATCCACTAACTCGTGATTGAAACTCATTATGTTGTTTTTTAACGCAAAATTTCCTCCATATAACCAGACATCAAACCTTTAGAACCACAAATGTGGTTTTTCTACGTCAATCTAATGCAACATAGACTTGGAGATATAAGCTGTAGAAACGGTATAAAATTCTGTCAGTGTTTCATATGGTGCTGCAAAATGTGGCTGGTATTTACTATTTTGCTAACTAAGTAATATATTAATGTTCTATGACATTTGTCTGTAGCCCTGTACACCACAGAGCTATTCGCAGTTTCCATCTTTGACTCCACTAAGTTAGTGGTCTGCCGATCATCTCCGCCCAGTAATGAACCGTTTAAGCATCATTTGTCTAAGTGTACTAAATGCAATACAAAATCATCTTACACGTTGAAAGTATTATCTTTGCCCTAAGATCCAGATTCACGCTTTTTCTCGCATTGGAAGATTGTTTTGCAATCACACTAATAAGAAAAAACTTCTTTGCCGTTCCATTTCGGTAAATTTCTTGAATTGTTCAATAGTTGATTATTCATCACCGTTTTCGTATATTTTGCATTGATGTCTAATTTAATTTCATATAGAATTGAGAATGTTTACTGCAATTATTTTTTTGATTTGTCTGCCTTTTAATCGTTAAATTTGCATATTATGTAAAAGCAAGCATAGTGACAAAACGCTACATTATTATAAAGAATATATATATAGCTCATTCTTTATCTGCACCACCCCGCACAAACCTTATCTTCTTTAGATTTTATGCGTATTTAATTGCACATGTTATTTTAAGCTTTTTCGTTTATCATAAAATCCTCGATATTGCCAAACTAATTCTCGCAGCCACAAATCCATAAATAAGAAGGCTATTACAAAACCCGCCAGAATTATTTGTGAAAACGCCTGCATGAAAAATAATTTTAGAACACCGAGATCCATTTTTAGGTCTGGGCACCATTTAATTTCTTTAAATTGGTTAAGTATTGAGCGATGTTCACCAGTGACCATTTCACTTGCGTAACGAAAAATGCATATTAACGATTCACGGCATTTAAACGTATTTTCTAAAGAATAATTGCTTCTTTGCGTGTCTAATACATGACCACAAAATTATCGATTGATCTGCAGAGAAAAATGTGAATTGACATTTCATCCAGTTTCTACTTGCTCGTGCCAGTGTTTATAAGCATCCATGGAAAAAATGTACCACACGCACAATGTTTCTATAATAATCTTCTTTGCAAAAAATATTTCGTCAATCGGTAGAAATACGGTCCAGTCATATATATGTAATGTTTTGCGATCAATAAGCCTTTACCAGTTGTAATGAAATGGTATCAGGAACCTAAAAAATACCAAAAATCTATCCACCGACTAATTGGAAAAATCAATGACGATTTTTCAGATGATTTTAACGATGGCTGTGATAATTAATATCGTTTTCAAGTACGAAGTCCGGGAAAAAATGGAATAAGAGCTCTTGCTGATATTGCCTAATTAGTACTAGAACAAAGTACGCATTCTTATACACACATGCAAAATCTCCGTAATGAAAGAGAGCAATGCATTGGTATCTTAGAACGGTTAACCTCTACGGGGCAATGATACATCATGAAATAAATGTTAATTTCGCAGTAAAACCGAACTCAAGGCCTCACATAAATTTCGATTGCAGTATTTATAAAATCCTGGCAACATTTATGATACATCGAATGGTACTGCTAGATCTGGCCTATCGGGCGTCATTCCATTTGCAATATAACCTACACTCGCATCTATCCGTCCCGTATATTAAGTGTTAAAGAAGCTCGGATTCTTAGGTAATCCAGCTTTTATTCGTCTATAATTCATAGATTGTAGGAATAATATCTGATTATGTAAACAGGTAATTATACAATAATAACCGATGTGCACATTCGTTTTTATTTATGAAGGTATATTTATATCTGTTGTTGATATTTATCACAAACGATGCTAAAAATTTTAAATTAGATAATTTTCGTGTCACAAAAAGCAAAATATTAAAGTTATGTCACTATTACATCAGTTGATTTGTTCACCACCTCATCACCGTTATCAGAAACAGCTATAAAACAGTCATTAATAACTGATGCCTTACTGACATATAATTATGGTAATAGAAAAAAGAAAAATAAATGTCTGTATAAGAAAAACTTATAATAATGAGAAAATATACAATAAAAGAAACCTAGATCTTCCAGACGGTGGGATACAAGGGAGCCAGTTTCAATAAGCCATAATTAACCCCGTTTGCAGCTTGACTCCCACATATATTCAAATTAAATTTTCTCTTGGTTAGAGAGAATACAATAAGTCGTAATCAAGTGTCGTGAATAATAGTATTGGGCCAAGAGACGGCGGGCCTAGTACTTCTGCGGTTCCAGCCAACAACCACGGCTACTTCAGGGGTTTAGCGAGCCCCTGAAGTGAGTTGGCCTTCTCAAATAATGTCCCAACTAGTGTAATCAAAGTTCCATAACAAGGTTTGATGATGATGGAACGCCATATAGACCTGGTCAACTCGTAAACTTTGCTCTTGAATAATGCCTAATGAAGCATAGCATATAAACCAACTGGAGCGACTACATCAATTAACAAGCTGCCAGTTATAGTGTCATCGCCCTAGTCTCCATAGCATAAAGCAGGACCGATTGTATGCTGGATTTGAAGGCGTTATACTTGAAACTGAGTGAAATAGACGAGCGATTTCAGTGGTTTGTCCAAATTTCTGATAGCAGCCAATGCGTCTAGAAATCCAAACAGAAGTTGACCATGCGTCATCAGAGATCTTAGATAAATGAAATCCTCCACGACTGGCTATAGGACGCCACTACACACGATATTCTGCTTCGGATCAAAATCAGCGACTGTTATTATGCGTTTAACTGTTAGTCTCTTCTTAAACACAATTAATGGGTCACTGAAGATTGCCTTTCCTTTCTTTAATCGAAACGTCATCGTCTGCATATACGAGGTCAAAATGTCAACCACCACCAACACCACCAAACTCTACTCCGGGGAGTGCTGCGATGTCTTCAGCAAAGGCTACATTGGAAATATACTTAAACAGAAAGGGATAAATGCCACATCCTCGTCGACCACTAGAGCCAATCAAAAAAGGTTTAGATAGGCAATTACTAGTGCGAATACATGCCAGCGTTATTATAACACGCTTCGAACAATAAAACCATTTTGAGCAGGACGATATCATTTAGCATAGCTCGCAATACATTTATATGTGAGACAAAGTCAAAAGCAGCTGAGTAGTGTAGGAAAGTAACAATAGTGAACCCAAGAGTACTATGCAATACAGTAATCTGCTTCAAACACCCAGTCCTGTCTAAACCCTGAGTTAACCTAGTTGACTTCTCTCGCTATTCGTGAATTGTTCAGAGAATAATAGCAGGGATCACCTTTGATGCAGCACGGATAGAACTGATACCATGGGAGTTGGCAGAACTGCTAGCGTTACCTTTTCAGTTGATAGGCACCAGAACGGCACTCTTCCACAAGTTTGAGACGGAAACCTCTCTCTATATGAGAGTAATAAGCTGACGCAGATTCTTCTGAATCTCTGTTTAACCGAAATTTAAAAATTCAGATGGCAATCAACTCCGCCGACTTTACAAACTCTCGTGACACCGCAAGTCTACTACAACATCAATAGTAGGATTTTAGATTCCCGTCTCATAACAACTTCTATGGGCCACTTCATCACAAACCAAATCGTTGTGGTTGAGAAAGATCTTTATAGTGGTTGGCAAGTTTCATCTCAGAAGCAGATGACACTCATACTTCTTTAGTAGAATGACAACTAGTAATACTATGAATTTGAGCGTACATTTCTAATATGCTGTTACGCTGATATGATTGTTTATTTGTACACACATTTATATTCACACCGTTCGTATACTAACATGTTTTGTTTTGTCTTTTAGCATGTATATCTGAATTATATGATGAATAAAGCCTAATATTTTAGGCAACTCTTTCTTCTGACTTGTCTAATCATTTTTCCCGTTTGCTGTGCTTGTTACTGTGATTCAGAACAATTTATTCATCATATAACCCAATCATGGAACGCCTTCTCAGACCAGAAAGATTTGATGTTGAACCTAGTGCACCAGATGCAGCAAAACAATGGAATCATTGGTATTGTACATTCTGTGGTCTCCTGAAATCAGTCGAATCGATGAATCCGGATAAATTAGACACTCTTATTTCCTACGTCTCTCCTAACGTATATGAACACATCGTTGACTGCGATACGTATGCTAATGCTATCAAAACTCTAACGAATCTCTATGTCAGACTGAAAAATGAAGTCTTTGTTCGTCATATACTCGCGACTACTAAACAAGAAAATGGACAAACATTGGATTAATTTGTTCAGATTCTGAAATCGTTAGCTAGGGAGTGCAATTTCAAACCAACTACGGCCGAGGAAAATCGAGACGGTGCTCTGCGCGATGCCTTCATTAATGGAATCCAGTCCAATTCAATCAGACAACGTCTCTTAGAACACAACTCACTTAATTTTCAAGCGGCTTTTGATCAAGCACGTGGTCTCGAAATGGCGGAAAAGCAATCATTATCATATCAAAACTGTTTGAATTCTGCACACTGCAACGGTTCAGCCACTCAGTCCTTCATCAACCTCCGATAAATCTACAGATAATCTTGTTGCTGCTGTTAAACAAAAATGTGACATTGGTGGGTACGATTATCATTTAAGATGGAAATGTCCGGCCAGAAACGCTTTCTGTAAAAGTTGTGGAAACAAAGGACATTTTCAAAGGTATGCCGCTCTAAGAATCACCGCCCAGTGGTTTCGACGCTTCATCCTACCATATCTGCAACTGTATTAGCTGCTGCTCCTGATTGTCTCACCAAATGTGTAATAAATCTAGAGGTCAATAACATAAATTGTCATGCTCTCGTTGATACAGGCAGTTCCTGTAGTTATGTTTCAGAAGCCTTCGTTTTGAAAATAATTGGAAAATTCACTCCTCACGAGAAACAATAACCATGGCGTCTAGCTCATTATCGAGTCATACCAAAGGCCATTGCTTTGTGTCGATTCAATGCAAATCATGTGTTTATAAAAATATCAAGCTAACTATACTTTCTGATCTTTGTACTGACGTACTCCTCGGTCATGACTTCCTTGGATTGCATAAAAGTGTAAATATCTATTTTGGTGGTCATAAATCGTCATTCACCGTCTGTTTACTGAAACCTGCATCTGTTACGTCCCCGCCTCTTTTCCACCATTTAACTGCTAACTGGAGGCCTATTGCTACGAAATCAAGAAGGTACAATCGAATGGATGAAATATTTATCCGGGATGAAATAAACAGATTAGTTTCTGATGGCATTATCGAACCTTCAACATCCCCGTGGAGAGCACAAGTTCTCGTGGTATCGAATGAGAATCACAAGAAACGTATGGTTGTGGACTACAGCCAAACAGTCAACAAATTCACACTATTAGACGCCTATCCTTTGCCGAAAATAGACCAAATGGCTGAAACCATTTCAAAATATCATATATTCAGCACTTTGGATCTCAAAAGCGCTTACCACCAAATACCTATCCAAAAACATGAAAAGGTATTTACTGCTTTCGAAGCGTGTGGACGCTTGTTTCAATTCCGTCGCATTCCCTTCGGAGTGGCGAATGGTGTCTCATGTTTCCAAAGAACTATGGATCATATAATCGCACAGGAACATCTCACAGATACATTTGTCTATGTGGACAATGTGACAGTTTGCGAGAGAGATACGCTTGAACACGAAACAAATCTCAACAAATTTCTTAATGCCGCTAAAAAATATGGATTGACCTTAAATGAATCAAAGAGCATTTTTTCAGCTAAAGAAATTACTCTCCTTGGTTTTCAAATATCGAATAGAAAAATTAAACCTGATCCTGACCGATTAAAGCCTTTACAAGATCTCCCACCACCGTCGAATGTGCAATCGCAACAAAGAATTGTGGGATTTTTCGCTTATTATTCGCCGTGGATCTCCAACTTCTCCGATAAAATTCACTCACTCGTTCATAATCGAACTTTTCTTTTGCCCGTCTCTGTGAAGCAAAATTTCGATGATCTTAAAAAAGAATTAGCCGTAGCAACTCTAGCTTCTATTCCGTTTGTCGTCGAAACCGATGCTTCGGACGTAGCTATTGCTGCCACTTTGAACCAAGATGGAAGACCCGTGGCGTTTTTCTCTCGGACGTTGACGCCATCTGAAAAACATCACTCAGCTGTTGAAAAAGAAGCCTATACCGTGGTTGAAGCTATTCGAAAATGGAGGCATTTACTTTTGGGTAATCATTTCAAACTTGTCACTGATCAAAGATCTGTTTCCTTTATTTTTGGCAATCAAAATCGAGGAAGAGTGAAGAACGATAAAATTTTGCGCTGGAAAATGGAATTATCACCTTACAGCTTCGATGTTGTCTATAGACCCGGAAAAGATAATAAAGCAGCAAATGCACTAAGTCGATCCTGTTGTGGTGCGCTTCTAAATGGACTGGATTTAAAACAAATACATGATTCTCTTTGTCATCCTGGAATTTCTCGTATGCTCCACTTTGTGAAATCTCGTAATTTACCATATTCTATTGATGAAATTCGAAAAATGACCTTGAGTTGTGAAGTGTGCTTTGAAATCAAGCCCAGATTTCCTTCGGCAATTCAAGGCCAATTAATCAAAGCTACCCAACCGTTTGAGCGGTTATCTATGGATTTTAAAGGACCTCTTCCTTCATCAACTCGTAATCGTTATCTACTGACGGTCATCGATGAATATTCTCGATTTCCTTTTGCATTTGCTTGTCCTGACCTTAGCAGTCACACCGTCATACTTCACCTGTGTCAAATATTCGCAATGTTTGGGATGCCTTCGTACATTCACTCAGACAGAGGTTCTTCCTTCATGTCGACCGAGGTACAAAATTTTCTTCGGGAAAAAGGTATAGCTTCGAGTAGAACGACTCCTTATAATCCCAAAGGAAATGGACAGGTAGAAAGAATGAATGGTACCTTATGGAAATCGATCCTTCTCGCTCTCAGATCAAAAAGGCTTTCAGTTGAAAACTGGGAATGCGTGCTGCTGGACGCATTACATTCAATCCGTTCATTATTGTGCACATCTACCAACGAAACCCCTCACGAGCGTCTTTTTCGACACAATAGAAGGTCGACTTTTGGTACCACACTCCCAACCTGGCTTACTGTTCCTGGCAAAGTTTTACTCAAGAAGAATGCTAGAGTTTCTAAATATGACCCCTCTGTGGAAGAATTTGAACTAATTCATTGCAATCCTAACTATGCGCATGTTCGTTTTCCTGATGGAAGAGTAAATACAGTATCTATCCGTCAATTAGCCCCGAAAGGCTCCGACGCACTGATGAATGAAGCTGGAACTAATATGGGACTCCGTGAAAATGAACCGGTTGTTGCTGATGAACAAACCTCCTATAATGAGGATACCGATAATGATAATGTTAAGGCAAATGGTGAATCTACGGATAACTCAAATGCTCGTGACCTATCAGAGAATCTCGAAAACCTTATCAATCAACAACAACGTGTTCATCCTTATAACTTACGAAGTGGAAATGTTTAAATACTATGTTTTCTCAATCCTCTTTGAATTGTTACTATAACATTCTTGTTCCGACTCTGACGCTACGCTACAAATCGCAGTGGAGGAGAATGATATGATTGTTTATTTGTACACACATTTATATTCACACCGTTCGTATACTAACATGTTTTGCTTTGTCTTTTAGCATGTATATCTGCATTAAATGATGAATAAAGCCTAATATTTTAGGCGACTCTTTCTTCTGATTTTCGACTCTATCTGCCCGTTTGCTGTGCTTGTTACTTTGATTCAGAACATACGCTTCGACGCCATTTCCAACACAATAGCGTAATTTATTCAATACTGCTCATCTGCCATGTTGCTGGCAATAAACTCTTTGCAAAGCTTACACACAAGGGTACAATCTCATTTTAGATACGCAGAAAATGCCCCATTCTGCAGAACTTTGGTGTTAGTAAATATCAAACTTGTTCGCAGGCTCTACAATTGGAAGACAAGACAAGGCTTGCTCAAGCTTGCCATTCATTGTGCCTCAGATGCTACTTGGTACACTAACTACTCTCTATCTCTCTTTCGTAAATCTCACTAATAATTTGTCTAAAATATTATTTCTGCTTTCATTTATATACTTTTTTCACTCCTCTCTTTATAACTCACGAAAATCGCAGTAATAATTTGTTTACAATATTATTTCTGCTTTTATTTATATACTTTTTTCACTCCTGATGATTATATGGCAGTGAAATATTAGTTACTTATGACTTTTGTATGGCTGAACATGATGATGATGATTTGTAAGGCTTTACATGTATGCATCTAAAAATCTTAAGTACAAGTTTGGTTTGAGGGAAAATTTGAAAGAGATATTTTTCTAAATAATGCATGCCTCGAGTTTTGTCTAACTGCGCGGTAACTTATTGTTAAATGTGTTTAACGGACTGAGAGCAAGCGTGCCAGTCGCGAAGGATAAGTTTCGGTTGCTGAAGGAAACTTTTGCCACTGGCATCTGAGTAGATACTGGTCATCAGCTTTGGTTGACAGACTAACTAAGAGAAGGAAAATTTCTAATTCAAACCATCCTCACTATAAATGGGCAACCAAGTGTTCTTTTGCAGTCCACATATAACCATGAACAATACGAATTACAAAGTTCGCTTCTTAGGATATTATGGCAGTGAAATTTTAGTAACTTTTGGATTTTGTATGGCTGTACATAATGTACATGAGTGCATAGAAATGAGGCAGCCTACACCTCCACCCAACACCATTATGGTCACCATTAGAGGTCAGGAGACATCAAAAATACAGCTTTCTTGCAGCTTTTGCCACATCGCGCCATATATACGACTGAATCTTTCAGTTAACTCTCCCTCTCTCATTAATCCAGTAGACCGGTTTCATCCTTATTGGAACTCATTACGTACTGTCCAGAATATGCCGCGGACAGGGCTCGAACATGTGCACGTCTGCTTCGGAATCTCGTGCTTTAACTACTGAGTCATCTCGCCGCACACATGATGGAAGGATGGTGCAGTATTTAGAGCATCAGATTCTGAAGCAGACGTGCCAAAGTTTGAGCCCTGTCCACGGCAAATTCTGGACAGTACGTTATGAGTTCCCCACGAGGACGAAAGCGGTCTACCTGATGAATTGCTTCTCACACTATGCAATACTTTGTTTATACTGACAAATGTGTGTACATAATGGGCCATGTGATTATATCAAGATCGCAACCCTGAATATAAGTAAAGAATGAATTCCACTTGTTGTGGTTCTCGAAGATCTTCCCGCATCCTTTGTCTGACGCCATCTTAATTTCATCAAGCATCCCAAGTTTTTAAAAAAAACATAAATGAAGCAAGTGTGGTTTTTCCTCTAGCCATATCGTTCTTACTTCAGACTGACCTTCAACTGGATAGTTGCATGCCACATGTGTGTGTGTATGTCTGCAACTGCTATGCTCATCCAACTAAGTAAAACCAGAGTTCCTGAATATGAATTTACTATTTACATGGGTTAGACTATTTGTTTTATAGACACCGTGTAAAATTTCTTAACTAAGGCCACTCTCATATTTTCGGGTTTTGGGAGACCAATAAAGCAGAACCAATCATTATAATAAAATTCCATTGTAATTGATAAAGCTAGAAATTTCACTGAAAGCATTCAGTCTGTACATAGGATTGTTGTTTAATAGCAGTTTCTATCTTAAAATTAAATAGGCGCACGTCACGCATGTGTGTATACATATTTAAAGAAGATTCAATTAAAAATAATTAATACACACATACGTCCATCTAAATGAAACTGCATTCAGTAGAAATTAATTTAACCTTTGCACGCGTTAGACTAATTCTTATTCTTAACGTTTGAAATGCTGTAATACTAGAATGGTTTCAATAGATAGGATGGGAGCAAGACACAAAAGTCATATTCAATAAAATAAGAAGTTTAATTAAGGTATAAAATAAAATAAGAGATGGTTGGGCAAGAAAATTATGAAAACTATTTAACGCAAGAGTAAGCAATATAAGGAAAGAAGATAAAAGTCCATCAATGGTGAGGATAAAACAAATAGTCTAATGAACGTACATAGCAAATTTATATTTAACCACTATGATTTCACTTACTTGAGCGAGCATAACAATTACAGACATACACACAAACGTAACACGGAACTACCTGGTGAAATATCAGCCAAAGTTTAGTTTTTTTTATAAAACTTGTGATGATTGGTGAACTGGAGGTGGAAACCACCAAAGGACAACGAAATATCTTCGATGGACAAAACAACTGAATTTCAGCCATTTTTAATCACAATACAGATCAGGAAATTTTTGTAAATCCAGTTTTGCAATTTATTATTCTGTTTACACATACGTTATTGGTAACATATATGTACTATACTTCATCAACAACGGTGGCTGACTGCACACAAATGTCTAAAATCTTCGACTCTAACGGACTAACTTTCACTAATGTATAATAAATCAGTACATACAAATGCATTGTACACAAAAACATTAAGGCCGAGTGAAATACTCGAGTTTCTCCATAACTGGCGAAAGTTGGAGAAAGTCCTTTTATTTAAAACTAAATACTGTGTACTTATTCAAAATTTGAAACGAAATTTCACCTTAATTAATTCGAGATTCCAGCAGTGGACATTTAACAAATTTACCTTCGATAATTTTTGTTTAATTATAAAAACAAATACTAACTAAATAATTTCAATTATGGAACAGGAGAAATGGTATTGATTTTTAACATACTGGTTTTCAAACATTTATCCCACCGACTAAACTTAACGAATTAAAATATATCTGTAGTAATTACACTATTGATGTTGGTAAAACATAAAGATTATAAAATAATATATTTGAAGAAAAACGACTTACTAGCGATTGTTGAAGCTGCAGACCATAAAAGTGACGATCCAGAACTTCGTAAGAGAAAGACGGGACAGGAATGATTTTCTGCGAATAACGAAATCAGCCGTTTAATAAGAGCTGGTGCTTTAGTGGAGCTAAAGAACCCCGAAATAGAAATAAAAAAGAACAAATTATCACACAAGCCGGGTTTCGAGCAATGCAAAGAACAGTATGTAGACATGAGCAAGAAATAACATGAAGAATTAAAGGTAGAAATATTTAATTGAACAAAGAACATGCATACACACCTAAACAGAAAGTTAGATCTCTCGAAAAGTGCACCCTATAGGAGCCCATGCTGAAAAGCCAGGATTAATCATACCTCCATATTTAATCCTTTTTGCGGCTAGGTTCACATAATTTTGTCAACTCAAGTTTCACTTAGTTAGCCTGAATACGGTACGGCGTGAACAAGTCACCCATATTGCAAATGACTGTATCCGGCCACAAGATTAGTCTACACCTTCTACATATTCCAGCTATGCATGGGAGTCACCTCGGAAACTTGACCAGTAGGATGTGGAATTGGCATTCACAGACAGAGCTTATTCAACCAAGCATTGCAATTCATCTAGTAGACCTGCTTTATTTTTAGGGAAAACTCGTCAAAAACTGTACAGAATTTTGCCGCAGATGTGGCTCGAACCGGAGCATATTTGCCTCTCAGTCTGGGATTCTTTCCATTGTGCCACCTCACCGCACACCACAACCAATCTCCAGCTATGTATAAACTTGCGTATTTGGTTAGATTTCCTTTTAAGTGAGGTCTACATGACATCTCTTCAGAATTAATGTTCCAACTAGCCAATCAAATCTTTAATTATAAAAGAAACCACACAACCTGAGAAAGTGATATTAAATTGGCGGATAACACAATTAAGCCACCATTGATTGCGCGAGTGTTATTAATTATTTAAATCAAGATTGCGAGCGTGATTGAAAACAAATCCTATTATAAATGCATCATCCTGTTTAACTAAAGCATTGTAAAATGTAAAAAGGGAAATTCATTTAGTAGGCCGGTTTAGACCTTATTGGGTATTCCACAATTACGATCCAAAATTTATCACAGATAGAGCTCGAGCCTCGGATCGTCAGCTTCGCGCCACCCTGCCAAGCGTTACACACAATTTTACTATTTACGAAAATATATTTTGGGTCAGCCTTTCCTTCAGGTGGGGCCAATACGGCATCCCTTTCAACCAAGAATTTCAACTAGACTGACACCACGTCACCTGCGGAAATCATAATTAATTGAATATTTACACAAACAAACAATCATTGATTACGCCGCTGGTGATAGAGATTATTTAAACTAAGGTTGCAAGCTTGAGATAAAAATCAAACTCATTAAACATGCATATTTCACAGAATAAACTAATAATTGAATAAGATAGTAAAAGCAATTCGCCCAGTAAATCGGATTCACATTTATCTGGAGCTTTACAATTACTCTCAAGAATTTTGCCGCGGAGGTGAAAAATTTGATTTGTAGCCCAGAGGTCTTCTATGGCGCCACTCTGCTTAACTCCACACACAATTTCTAGTTATGTAGTATGGCTTTTGGTTAGACTTACCTTCAGGTGGAAGAAAAGGCTAACCCAAGACATGTTTGTATATAACTGAAAATTGTAGTGTGAGGCACGGTGGCGCAGTGGGCAAAGTCCCGGACTCTGAAGCAAATGCACCCCAGTTACACACTACGTGTAACTCTATTTTACTAGACTGTAGGTACGATATTACCTCTGTCAGCTCGTTATATCCGATAAGGCGGCAGCAGCCAGTCACATTGACTTATTCACATTACGTGACCGCAAAAGCACTCAAGGAAACAACTTTGACCAACATAACTTCTTTTGGACAGCAACACTAGCATGGTCCGATACCACACGGCCCTCAAAAACCGGTTTTCTGTACAGAATTAGAAACTTGATAGTGCTCAGATTTACAGATCCACTAAGATACCCCATATATCACTCAGATTGACTTAGCATCTAGTTTCCCAGTTAAACACTACGTGTAACTCTATATCTCTAGACTGTAGGTACGATATTAACTCTGTCAGCTTCTTATATCCGATAAGACGAGCCCGTGATAGGCGGCAGCAGTCAGTCACATTGGGTTATTCACATGGGAACACGTTATAATGTGAATGTAAGTATTGAATCAGAGAAGGCTGCATGAAGTAAGTAAATTCAGATCACACCAATATATAACAGGCAATTAGACAGTAACAATAACTGTAAATGTGCTTAAAAGTTCTGAAACTGCAAATAACGACATGTCCAAACACTATTATTTAGCCATATCTAAGTGTATTACACGAAGGTCTGGTGCTAAGACACATCACTGCTAACTCAAAATCAGAGAAGATAAAAACTTATTTTCCTCTGTAATCCAAATTTCAAACGGAGAAGCGACTCACCCACAGCGCGTAACAAATGCATTAGATGAAGGCACCAGACGTATAAAATATGCAATCAGAAGCATATATGTCTACGATAATCTAGATTACATTATTAATAGCATAAGAAATGTGTAGTAGTAACTGCCAACACACACGGCTGCTAATTAACTACAAATGACGCAAACTATGGACCAGATCTCAGCCAGGAAAGATGTACAACCCTGCAGTTAAATTCAGCATTGATTATATTTATTAGTAAATGATAAATGGGCGAATGATTTTTATTTGAAGTTCAATATTTTTTAAATAATATGCGTAATTATAGTATTAATCTCAAACGCGTAAAAATAGTCGTATGCGCAAAAGTAAAAAAATAACAAATAATGAACATTATGCAGAAGAATAAACGTCCCAATAAATCTATAAAATCAAAGTCAAAACAACATTGCAAATTATTAATTCTTTGCAATTATGCCACAGAGGACATTACTTCAAGAAATTTACAGGACAAGCATTGTACGTGTAACAATGCAGCGAGAGTAAGAGGACGATAGATCGCACCGAAAAAATAAGCATTAGATGAAACAAAAGATTCAGAAACCAAAAACATAACACATACCATTTCCCCCACATAACATGTTGATGAACAAAAGACATATCCGCTGACACATCTCGATACATTTGGAGTGATAGCATTATAATCATCGAGTTAATACTTTCACATAGCAAAGCATAGGTAGATTCGCTGTACTTTAGAGAAAAATAAATCGTATACCTTACAGGAACTTCGATGATAATGGCATACAACATTGAAAGAAAGTATTCAACGAACAGAACAGTTTTCGCTGCTATAAAATAATCATAAATGAAGATTACAATCATGTGAAGGATCACACATTAAACGTATGATAGTATTTTCAGAACAATTTTCTGCTAAGTATTTGATAAATATTCTGAATATTAAAAGTCCATTTTGAGTTTTCATTATTTGCTGGCCATCACTAGGAATTAAAATAATAGATGAATACATGGAAGTTCCGTGTTTAACTGATCCGAGAACATTAGAGGCATTTGCAATAATGCATTGAATGAGAGAGCCAAAGTTATGTGATTTTAATCCATTTAGACGGAATTGTTTTAACATTACAAAACACTTCTCTTCCGTCACTTCAAATGCCTTCCTGAAGAGCATTAATAAAAACAAGACCATACTTATCATAAATTGGAACAAAAGTAAATGAAAGCAATTCATCCCAAAATGGATCTGCCGGATTAATTGCCTGTGTACCAACAAGCCGTTTAAGGAACTCATTATTTGATATATCACTTGATTTGCTAGAAGTAGCTCCCATTAATATTCGTAGGAATAGTAAAATAAGGAATTAATAAAACTTGAGAATTATAAATATTCGTAAAGAATTATTGAAATTCAATACTGACTTATGTCTAAGATATGCAATTTAAACTTCATCATACGCTATAAAAATTATGCTTCTTAAATGTATATTTTGTAGCATGGAGTTACAACAAAATGTTTGGTTTTTTATTTTTAAAGGGAGATTTTTGTAGAGTCTATACGTGTGTTATTCCGCTACTTTTAAAAGAACAGCGTAAAGCGTTGAAGTGTAAACGCCCCGGCTTCAAGTAAATGCCGTACGACGTTACAAACTTGGTTAAGGTGCTCTGAAATATAGATATTGTTATGATAGGGGGCCCTTAACAGGGCCTGGTCGTACGTTCTCCTGAATTATTCAGAGTGTGAAGATGTCCTAGAGCCTTGGGTTGACTCTGGCTGTTGTTCCTTCTGTTGTCGCGTTGTAATCACGATGTGGAAAACTTCGTTCAAGTTCTGCAATTAATTGGCTCGTCTCGCTGGTTGTACCGCAACAAGATGAGTCACGGATGTAGCCAATTGTTGGTGAAACAAATCAAATCACCAGCGTAGGTATTGACAGCCGACAGAACGCACACGCGTAACGCAAAGCAGAATGCAAATGCGACAACTGACTTGCATGGTAAATTGCCGTGACTTAATCTGATTCAAACCACACATGTTCCATCAAATAATAATAATTAGAAAATGTACAATATAAAAAGATATAATAATATATAATAATAATTAATAATAATAATAATACATTTATTTGGCATCAAAGGCCAACTGGCCCGACCATTGAAATAGCAAATCAAGGGTAGGATATGTGGAGGTGAGTGGAATTGTGACTAGCAAAGTATTTAATAGCAGGGGGAAGGGAAAAGTTATCATTAACATCAAGATAGTTCAATCTGGTGAAAAATAAATAGAAACGAAGTTCCATTTGACTAGACAAGATCAATTGGAGATAGTCCATGAAGTATCAGAGCTTCAAGGTGAATGTGAGATCGAAAACAAAGATGAAGATGAAAAGATGGCGGCCCGGAGGTAGACGTCGACCGATGGAGTCCATTGTCGTGACGATTGAGTTGATGGAGCAAAGCATGGACATGGATGGAATCAGCAGGATTGAAGCGAGCGAGTCTTGCAAGGGGTCGCAGGCATCCGTAGAACGTGGTTGTGATTGAAGGAAGACCAGGGGGAGTCGATGTCCGAAGCGAACCGTTGGTGGATCGGTAGGGCTGTTGGGTTTCCGGTCCTCCGCTGAAACAAGAAAGAAAAGAATTGGATGAGCAAAACGTAGTAAAGTATCCACAACGTGAATATAATGGGGTCAGGAATGGGCTGAGAAGTGGTATTAGTGAGTCTAGAAGAAAAGATTAAGACCAGAGAGGTAAAGTGGAAGATTAGATGACTGCCTGAGGGATTTCGCCCTCCGAAGTTAGTAAAGAGAATAGCCTGGGGTGAAGTAAATGTTATGGATTGAGAAGGAACCAGTTTCGTTTCCAATCGGTCGTATCACAAAGAAGTTTGTTGAAGAAGTACTGATGGGCTGCCTTTTTGAATTCGTGCTGGGGTAGGAGCTTTATGTCTGTGGGAAGAGCGTTGAAGACATTAGTGGCTTTGGAGAAGAGATAGATTTTTTAAATATGGTGGGGGTATGGTTGGCTTGGATAGAAGAGTTACTAGAACGTGTGGCATAGTGGTGACTTGGGTGGGCAAAGTTGGAGAGTGGTAAGCAAGTTGTGATCTTATGGATAAAAGAAATGACTCGAAGGTGACGGGTGAACCAAAGCGGAAGAAGGTTTGCCAGGAGTAGGCGTTCCCTATAGTTTTGGCATTTCGGGAAGACTCGCTTTAGAAATCTGGAGGATACCTGTTCAGTAGTATACGAGGAGGCGAGGGTGAGAGGACAGTAGAATTCGCTGGCGTAGGAAATGAGGGGCAGAACGTAGACCTTGAATAACGTGAGTTGGAGAGTGGGGTTGTTAGTCTTAAAACAGATCAGACGGGCCCATTTGAAGAGTTTGGAAGTAGTGTGTGTACGGTGTAGGGAGAAGTCTATAGATTTTGAGAAATGAATGCCAAGATGTTTGGCCGAATCTATTATTTCTATATCAAGGGGGTAGTTGGCAACCGGGATAGAGCAGAATGGATCAGCGGGGAGTTTTAGTGGGATTTAGTTTGAGGCCGATTCTGCTGAGCTGCGAGTGGAGCGAGGATAGGAGCTCCGATATAAGGGATAAGGAGGGGTTGGATGTTTTGGAGTTGCTGAATACGATAACCATGTCATCCGCATATTTGAACAGTTTGAAAAGGTTGTCATCAACCTGTATGTGCGCGAGCGTAAGGTTGAAGAGAATGGGACCAAGTACGGAGCCCTGGGGAACACCGGATCTGATATGGGCTGGCCTCGAGTGACTACTGCCAACTTTTACTGTCGCATATCGGTTTCGGAGATAGTAACTAATAAGATTGAGAACGTTGCCGCAGATATCGCTTCTCAGTAAGGCGGATTCGATTGCTGAAAATGACAGCGAGTCAAAAGCCTTGGATATATCCAGGAATAGGAGAGTGCACTGAAGCCCTTTAGAGAAGGAGGAGTAGCAATGATCGAGAACACTAACTAAGTTGGTGGAAGAGGAGCGGCCATTCAGAAAGCCATGTTGATCATCGAGGAGATAGAAGTTTACATGAGACTTAATGGTGGGGTAGATTAGGTTGTATAAGATCCTGTCGAAGATTTTGGTGAAAGAAGGGACGATAGTAATGGGGCGGAGATCTTTAAATGATGAGATCGAAGAAGTGCCATTTTTAGGGATAGGAGAGATCGTCGAATTGAGCCAGTCCGGGGGAAGATAGGTGGTTTCGAGACAATGATTAATAACATCTGCAATCAGAGAGAAGACATTCCAGCCTAGAAGAGCAATCATACTGACCGAGACACCATATTGATCAAATTGGTGTTTAGATTTAATGACTTTAATTGCTAAAATAACATGCCACAGTAATATATGTCTACTTGCACACTATTGGTTAAACGGCAAGTTTCGCTTTTGTCTCATTGGTGCAACGTAAATAAAATTGAATTTAATTTACGAAATATGTCGGCCATTAATTTGTGTCGTTACAACACTTTCCTCTCTGAAAAAAGGAAAAAAATTCCTCTCTGCGAGGCTAGATAAGAAATGTATGACAGAGTTCGAAAAGAGTTAAGCAAAAATATGATGAACCATAAATGCTGGGCTTAAATATGCTTGTTGGTTGCTTCAACAATGATATGATGCCAGGTAACCACTAGGAATTGCTACACAAATTGTTAGCTCTAGTGGTCGGTCATACCACGTGAGGCAAAATAGAGCAGTGTAAGTTTTGGGAGCCGCAGCGTGAAGATTTCGAGGTAAATCGCCTCTGAATTTGCCAGGTTTAAGTTAAAACCTAAGCAGGTTGAATCGTCGTCAATGTGTTTGTATACGACCAAAGGAGCTAGAGTGCTCGACGTTGTGGTCATGACATTTGTAGAGTGGTCTTTGTGCAATTGATGAAGTTGAGATATGCATTGAAAGTGGCCTGTACCATGATATGAAGCTGATCACTACTTAGTGTTGCTACACGAAAGCGTTAGCTCCAAGTAGCTGGTCATACCAAAATAGGCAGTGTAATGTCATGTGTGAGAAATACATTATAATGTAAAAATATATACATTAAAATCAAAGGTAACTGCATAAAAATATGTACACGAACATTGCCTCAGAGATGGCATAATACCAAAGAACTGTTCAAAAATGCTACAAAATTGTTAGCTAAGAACAGCTGGTTATGCCACGTGAGACAAATACGAAAAATAACGTAAGGTTAAAAAATTTGATAGTTAATGTTAATGTTTAAAAAAATCAATTACGCGTTATACAAAGCAGGATATTGAGATTGTGGGCAGACGGAGCCTGAGACGTGTGTAGAAGGTTGAACGCTCTCAGGATCAGGCGGTTCGATAAACGGTTTCAACCTGTCTATGCTTACTGATGTCGGTGTAGCGCCTTGCATAATAACGAAGTATTTTGGTTGTCTGAGCAAAATCGAGGTAAGGACCGCGATACTTTGGTTGTAGTGGTGCAACAGCATTGTCGTTGCGAACGAGTACTCTCTTGCAGCTGTGGAGCTGTGGGTGAACGAAGACTGGACGAGGCGTATGTCTCGGCTGCTGTTCAGACATGTTACCGAAATGAAGTCGAAGGCGGGTAGCTTCGTCTTGTGGGTCATCTTGTGCCGGTAGTAGACGTGGGAGCTGACTAGGCAGGCGTAGATCCATGCCATACAAGAGTTGTGACGCAGATGTTTTAATGGATTCTCGAGTACGAGAACGCATGGCCAGCAGAACTAAAGGTAGTGCATCGACCCAGTTGCCATTAATGGACGAGGATGCTAAAGCTGCTTTGAGTTCCCTATGCATTCTCTCTACCATGCCATTAGCTTGGGGATGGTAGGCAGTCGTCTGGCGTAAGATGCATCCCATGTACCGCAAGGTGGTTTTGAAACGATCAGATGAGAAGCAAGTGCCTCTGTCCGTGATGACCTCATTGGGAACACCATAATTGGATATCCATGCAGAGATAAAACCGTTAGTTACTTCGTCTGCAGAAATGGTGCCAAGAGGCAATGCCGCAGGCCACCGTGTAAATCTATCGATCATAGTTAGAAGGTAGCTGAAACCTTGAACCTTTGTCAGATGAACTATGTCGATGTGGACGATGGCTAGGCGAGAAGTAGATCGAAAATGTTGCAACTTAGAACGAGTGTGTCGTGTGATCTTGTTTTTCTGACAAATAGCACACTCTGAGACCCATCGTTTAACATTCTGCCTAAGTCTGTGACCCCAGAAACGATCTGTAAGAAGTCGGACAGTCGCTTGGCTTCCTGGGTGAGAAATTGAGTGAATTGAATCGAAAACCTTTCTCTGAAGGCTGGTCGGCAGAACTGGCTTGTTGGGCTGCGTACCCGTGAAGTAAACAATTGGTAAGCCTTCCCACAGACGGCATATGAACTTGGTTGGGTGACGGGCTATTGATCTTTGAATGTGAATGTCACCGCGTTGTTCCGTTCGCAGGAGAGTTGGCGTTAGTGCAGGTTCACTGAGTGCCACGGAGTTGACAGTGAATGGTGACGGCGAAGGTGGTTGTAGAGAGACGTCTGGCCTGGACAGGGCATCTGCAATGAAGTTCTGTTTGCCCTTCACGTGAAAGACGTCAAATTGCCATTCGCTTAGACGTGAAAACTGTCTTTCCACTCTGGCAGGGTACTTGGCGATAGATGAAGTTGCGTTTCGAAGTGCGCTAACTAGTGGTGCATGATCTGTGAAAACAACAAATCTGCTACTGCCAATGATGCTGATAAAATGGCGCACTGCGTCGTGGATGGCGAGAAGTTCTCGACCGAAAGTGACGTACCTCGTTTCTACTGGTTGGAGAGTACGCGAGTAGAAACTGATAGGCTTCCGAACTCCGTCGATCTCTTGTTCCAAAGTGGCTCCAATAGCGAATTCAGAAGCATCTGTCGTGAGTAGAAATGGCTTTTCAAATTCTGGATGTGTTAGCATTGTAGCATTTGCTAACGAGTTGATGGCAAGTCGAAGTAATTCCTCGTCTTCGGATGGCCAAGCAATGATGGAATTCTTGCTAAGTCCTTTTCGGTTCCGCAGGTGTCTGCACAAAGGATAAAGTTGTTTTGAAAGGCCCGGAAGGAACTTGCGATAATAGTTTAGTACTCCCAGGATTTTCTGCAACTCGCTGACAGTCCTTGGTGACTTGATATTCTTGATTGAATTCGTCTTTGACGGCAACGGTTGAATACCTTGGGCCGTGATACGATGCCCTAAGAAGTCCACGGATGTAGTTGCAATCTGCGTCTTGTCACAGTTGATCTTGAGTCCGTGGTTGGATAAGCGTGACAGGACATTTCGTAGATGTTTCGCATGAGATTCTAGATCTGGACTGAATACCATAATATCATCAAGATATGACACACAATACGCAGAGTCGTCGCAAAGTATGTTGTCCATGAATCTTTGAAATGTCTGAGTGGCACACTTAAGTCCAAAAGGCATGTAAAGATATTCGAAAAGGCCAAATGGAGTGATGACTGCAGTTTTCTCGATATCCTCTGGTGCTACCGGGATGTGATGGTAGGCTTGTCTGAGGTCAATCACTGAGAAGAAATTGCTGCCGTTGAGTTTTTCAAGTAAAGTGTTAATATTTGGAATAGGATATGCATCAGATTTTGTCACTGAATTTAGCTTACGGTAGTCTCCGCAGGCTCTGTACGATCCGTTTGATTTAGAGACTAAGTGCAGTGGTGACGCCCATGAACTTTTCGATGGTCTGATGATTCCCTCTTCCAAAAGCCTTGAGAATTCTTCTTGGGCAGCTTTCAGCTTAGCAGGGGCCAGTGGTCGCTTCTTGAGTGCAATAGGTTGTCCTTCTGTGACGATATGGTGCATCGTGTTGGAGACTCGTAGCTCTGACTTGTTAAGATCGAAAAGCGACTTGTATTTTTGAAGAGCTGCTGATATCTCTGCTGAATGATGCACTGGGGTTGGCTGAATGACCTGTAACTCCAAACGCTCGGAGGCAAGTGTCCAAAAACTTTGCTCAAGTCCGGTGGAGGGGTCGATGATCTTTTGATTGGCAAGATCAACAATGAGCCGAAATTTTAGAAGGAAATCAAGGCCTATTATATTATGTGAGACCTTGGCAATGATGAAGTTGTGGGAAAATTCACGTCGTAGACCTATGTTGAGTGTGCGGTATTGGCAGCCATAAGTTGGTATGGGCTCGCCAGTAGCTGTTGTGAGAAGAACGCCTAGCGACATCTCGGCCATTGAATCACCTTTGAGAACTGAGACTGCCGCACCTGTGTCTACGATGAACTCTTCACCAGTTTTGAAATCAAGAAGGTGCAGAAGTTCGTTGGGCTGTTTGGCCGGGTCATGCAAACAAGTAGGCTGGTGATTGCGACCGGCGTTGTCCGTTTGGTTCTCTATATGAAAAATTCGGCGTGGACGAAAAGAGTCGACAGGGATGTCGGATTGTAGTTGGCTTCTTCCCTGTGGCGCCGTTGATGCCATTGATGTGCAGAAGGTACGGTCTTCTACTTCCTGCGCCAGACGTTTCCCGATACTGATGTACCCTTGTGCCTGCGGTCTATTGTCCTTTCCGTCAGCTGCGGAAATTGGCACTCATTCGGAAATTCTTCGGAACGACAAAGACAGACTTGGCATGAATAAAAAACTTCTGGTGGTTATAACACCAGTTCTTTGGGGCATATTTATTAAAGGATTGCGGAGATCTCGATCGCCGCCTACCATTATAATTGGGCTTAGGAACGAATTTGGGTCGAGCATTCACTTGATTTAGCTCGGATTTGGTAATGACTAATCCTTCTAGAACTTTAGCCATGTTCGCCACTGTCCTCTCTAAAGAGGAGAGTCTATCATCTTGTCGCGCACGTACGGTGCCGTTTTGTACGTAAGAAAGATGAACAGAGGCCTTTGATGCCAATGTATTATTATTATTATTATTATTATTATTATTATTATTATTATTATTATTATTATTATTATTATATCCCCAAAAAAATTCAACACAAATCCACGAATATATATACCCAACAAAATTCCCAGAAGACCACGATCAGGGTAAAGAAAACGCAAATGTTAATCTATTTTTATCCCAAATAAATGAAAAAGGAAGTCAATTTTATTTATACCAAAAAAATCAGAACAATAATCAATATCCTGGCGCGGTCGCCAATTTTGTAAACGCCCCGGCTTCAAGTAAATGCCGTACGACGTTACAAACTCGGTTAAGGTGCTCTGAATATAGATATTGTTATGATAGGGGGCCCTTAACAGGGCCTGGTCGTGCGTTCTCCTGAATTATTCAGAGTGTGAAGATGTCCTAGAGCCTTGGGTGGACTCTGGCTGTTGTTCCTTCTGTTGTCGCGTTGTAATCACGATGTGGAAAACTTCGTTCAGGTTCTGCAATTAATTGGCTCGTCTCGCTGGTTGTACCGCAACAAGATGAGTCACGGATGTAGCCAATTGTTGGTGAAACAATCAAATCACCAGCGTAGGTATTGACAGCCGACAGAACGCACACGCGTAACGCAAAGCAGAATGCAAATGCGACAACTGACTTGCATGGTAAATTGCCGTGCTTAAATAGCATGCCATAGTAATATATGTCTACTTGCACACTATTGGTTAAACGGCAAGTTTCGCTTTTTTCTCATTGGTGCAACGAAAATAAAATTGAATTTAATTTACGCAATATGTCGGCCATTAATTTGTGTCGTTACAGAAGTTTGAGAGATGTTAAGTTTCAGTGTAATTGGGCACAATAATTCTCTATAAGTCACTTTTACTTCTTAATTATCTGTTAACTAAAATAATTTTGTATATTTAGTTAACAGAAAAAACATTACTTATGTAAACGCCCCAGCATCAAGTAAATGCCGCACTGTTTGCTTAGCAAAAAAATTTGTAAACATTGGCCTGGAAAAGATAAACAGAATTTATTTTTGTTAGAGGAAATATCTTATTCTACAAACACTAAAACCATAAAAAGGAACGTCATTTTACAGGAAGATATTTCCCCCGACAAAATTAAAGTGACATTTATTGATAAATTTAAACCATCTTGGGTGACTGAAACGAATATTATTTAAAAAGAAATTATTCGTTTATTTTCTAGAACACTTGTAACGACACAAATCAATTTGCCGACTTATTGTGAAAATAAATTCAATTCAATTTACACTGCATCAATGAAAAAAAAGCGAAATTTGCCGTTAACCAATGGTGTGCGAGCAGCCAATCAAGGTTATTTAAGCACGGTGAATTTATCATGAAAATCATTGTCGCGTTTGCCTTCTGTAGTGCGTTTCTCTGACGTGCTGTCTGATATTGTCACCTAAATTGATTTTTGGGCTTGCTTCACACACATTGGCTATTTCAGTTACGCCAATCTTGTTGCTGTACAACTAGAGAGACGAGCCAGTTACTATAGAACTTCAGCGAGATTACTCAGCTAATCTCTCACCACGGATTTCAACGCAACAACAGAAGGAACCACTACCAAAGTCAACTTGAGCTGGTCTCAAGTGTCTAGGAGTACTTCTGGACGCTGCTATACTAACTGACCTTCTGGGCATTTGCCAGATAACGCAAGACAAGCCTTTTTAAGAGCCCCCAACAGTACTAACTCAGCCATTCTGGCACCAAAACTGAATTTGCAACGTCCTACGGCATTTACTAGAAGCTGGGACGTTTACACATTCCTTGTTTAAATACTTAACAGTATATATGCTTTTGAATTGTCCGTAATTTCGGTTTTGGTAATCTGTACTTGATTGGCCTGACTTTTCTCAGCAAAGCTGCATTTGGTTCTTTTCTCCAATTTACGTTTATAATTACTCGATTTTCACAATATACACCTGTGAATCGTACATATTGGTGACGTTCTGGAACAGGTAATTTAATAATTCTGTTTTTCACGTCTTATTTCTTTCCAGATTATTTGATCGGGTGTTTTGCTACGGAAGAAGTTCACATTCCGTTTACCTAACACTTAGTTATTAAATTAATAATTAAGTACGATCAGCATGGAAGCTAATCTTAAGTTTGAGCAGACAAGCAAATTAGCTCAAGATTTAGCAGGCATGAATTTAATAGTTGTGACCGAGAGTACTAGCTTATCAGATTCAATTGGACAATTAAGGACTAAACACGACTTGGCATCTATTGGGTTCTCTACTAAATATGACGACCGCGCCAGTCCAAAAATATTCAGTCTACCACCGTAGAGATCCGAAAAATACTCAAGTTGGGTCGGGGATACCAAAATGATATTTAAGGCTTATCGGATTGTAAACCCTATGGAGAAATTTGCTGCAGCATGGATGGCACTGCCAGAGAATTTCAGAAGCATCTTAGAAAACTTTAGAAATAGAACTGTGGAAGAAGACCGTATAATGCATTTGAGTTACAAACGGCCGAAATTCAACAGAGATATCAGCCTGGAAGATTGGCAAAAATGTACGAATTATTACGACTAGAAAAGATAGGGCGCCTACTACCATCAGATTTTTATGAATGCCTTTGTACGAAAGCTTCCGGGTTGAATTTATTTAGACATGTGGTTAATTCTATTTTTATAGCTGAGCTACCATCCAGGCTTAGAGCCACATTAGAGGTATCTGAGACAATGAACGTTGATTGGCCAAATCAAACATAGAGGACTATACGGTGTATTTAAACAGCAGTAACCGCAAGTACATGCTGCAACGGCAGATTCTGTCATGGTGCATCCAGTTAGGGCAGATCCCGAAACCACCCTGACGCTACAAGAAAGTGTGCGTTACTTAGGTAGAGAAGTTGCTGGTATACATCGAAAAATGTATGATATGGCGATAGCTATTTCGCAACTACAGAGTCAGGATAGAAATACTAGACGCCGAGGGAGCCACTCGCATCAACGCTTCGATGGGCCACGCGGATGGTGTAAATTACGTTGGGAATATGGTCGAAGTCAAAGTGCCAAGGTGAGAATTGCATATACTCGCGTTTAGGTGGACCCAAATGGAAAGGAAGCACTAAACCTGTAAAGATGAATCCATCACCAGGAAAAGAATAAACCCCCGCTAGTAGGAGCCGTAGGGAGGTTCCATTGTAAAGGCTCCCAGATAAGCCTTTAAAAGGCATACTTAAGGCAAAAGTAAAAGAGCCGACTAGATCAAATAGCACCGAAGCAGAGATCTGGAAAACATTGCCGAATTATCCAGCAACAAATTCATTATTGAAGATGAATTAACCGGACTGGAGTTTCTTATCGATACAGGTGCTGAAGTAAGCATAGTTAGGTCAGACTTGGTGGAAGCAAATTGCCCCACATTTGATTATCAACTATGGGCCGTAAATGGTAGTCCGATAGGAATCAGGGTGATGAAGGAATTGTTGGTTACCTTAGGCCAGAAATCTTCTTTCACATGGAACTTTGTTGTAGCCGATATCAAGGACCATATCATTAGGATTGATATCTTGACGCACTTCAAACTGACTCTAAATCCCAAAATTAGGACTATCACAGAAGGCGTAGGGGTGTTAACACACACTGAGTCTAACACTTCGGCAGTTACAACAGTTCTTTTACTTCGTCCCTCGGTCGCACATGACTTTGCTGACATCATCGAGAAACACCTTGCAATATTTCAAACTTTCAGTGCCAAAAGAACAGGATTGAAGACAGGAGTAGAACACCAAATAGTATTGGTGTCTCCGTTGCCTTGTTCACCAAAGGCTCAACCATTGGCACAACACAAGCAACAAGTTGTTGTGTCCGATTTTCACCAATTGCACAAAGAGGGGATTTGTAGAAAGTCGAAGTCTAATTTTGCTTCCCCAATAGTGGTAGTTCCCAAACCTGGACCGGGACAATAGAGGGTTTGAGGAAATTATCGTCTATTAAACTCAGTGACGAAGGATGATTCTTATCCTCTCTCTAACCAGAGTACTCTGCTCCGAGACATAATCTGATATGAGGTTTATTCAACTTAAGATCTCCAGAAAGCATACTACCAGATACCGATGGAGGAAAGTTCAGTACCACTCACCGCAGTCAGATTTCCAGGGGAATCGCATGAATTTCTTCGAATGACTTTTGGCTTGAAAAAAGCCAGTCAGACATTCCAGCGTTTGGCTGAAGAAATCCTTCAGAATTGTCCATTTGAAAATGTGTATATAGACGACAAAATAATTTTTAGTCGCTCACGTGATGAGCATCGTCGGCATTTGGAAACTGTTTTGACCAGGCTGGAACAATATGGATTAGTGGTCAAACCAAATAAGAGTAATATTAGATGCTCTTCAGTTAAGTATCTTGGACATGTACATTCCAAAGACGGAATTAAACCTTTGGAAGATTAATTGCAAGCTATCAAGGACGTAATGGAGCCCCGGACCGTGCGCCAGTTGCGAAGTTTCTTGGGCATGATCAGCTATTATCGACGATTCATTCCAGGTCTAGCCAGAATTCTAGGATCGTTAACACGCCATCTCACACGTGAAAGGAGCACAATCAAAAAGTATTGGCCTATAAACTTGAGTCAAGAATACCGAGAAAAATTTCAGAGGGTCAAGGAAATGCTAAATGACATAACAACACTAGCACTTGTAGATTGGGAGAAGCCATTCGAGCTAATCACAGATGCCTCAGATGTTGCAATAGGAGCAGTGCTTCAGCAAAGAGACAAGAATATAGTTAGAACGGTTGGGTTTTATAGCTGAAAGCTTAATGATCGAGAAAAACGGTATGATACTATTGGTAAAGAGCTTCTAGCTGTGTATGCCGCAGTGCTACATCTTGTGAATTAGATTAGAAGAGTTCGATTTCACTGTGTCTCCTATTGTTGGTAAAGAGAATATGATAGCCGATGCACTTAGCAGACAAATTGAAGCAGATGTTGAGCTGATACATCAAGGTCCATTGAAGAATTGGAAGATTCTCCAAACAATTTAGTCAATCAAATCGAGGAAGCGCAAGGATTGGATTCCTTTACGTTAATTATGTCCAAGAGACCAGGATATGTTCGCAAGCTTCTGAGTGGCAAGTGGTTGTTGTGCGAAACGTCCAGAGATCAGCCAGGACCATATGCGCCGTTGGAGTTACTCGCAAAAATAATTCAACATTTGCATGATTTAGGACATCCACCCATAAAAGACACCATTCGATTAATAACAGATAGATACGTATGGCTGCATATGTCTAAAGACAAACGGGCTTGGGTAAGAGTCTGTGTCAAATGTCAAACTTGTAAGGTGTGGAGACGTACAAGACCTGAGACAGAATATTTTGAATACCAAATTGACGGTTCAGTAATGTACACATAAAAATTGTCAAAATGCCTGAAGTCAACGGCCAAAAATATATGCTAACTATGGTAGAGTTTTAGTCGCCAATTTTAAGTGTCGATTTTGAAAGATATGACAGCGCAAGAAGTCTTGTTCGCGTTCTTACATAATTGTATATCGCGTTATGGTGTTCCGGAAAGAGTCACTAGTGATCGCGGTAGTCAATTTATGTCAGAGCTTTTCGTAAGATCTCTTAATATCATGGGAACAAATGTATTGCATACTAGCGCATACAATCCACGAGGGAATGGGATGGTAGTAAGGCTGCATCATGAACTGAAAGCTGCGTTAAGATGTACTAGTGGAACAAGCTGGATACACGATGTCTCTATACTATTACTTGTCAGGCGCAACAGATATAGGGTACAGTTAGGAACTTCAATAGCGGAATTGGTATATGGAGAACCATTAAGGTTGCCCGGAGATCTTCTAATAGAAACTCCACGTAGTCTTTTTTGGGCCTCTATCTATATGGATTGGTTTGTAGGAGCATTTAGACAACTGTACAGGGCGCGATGTCGACGTCAGGTGCGCCATTATACACAACTCGTTCAGGAAGAGTATAACGTCAGCCGAAGAACTATGATTACGTCTATTATTAGCCGTGTTTTTTTGAGATGGTGGTTTATGTAGAGGAAGATATGTCCTCCGACAAAATTAAAGTGACATTTATTGATAAATTTAAACCACCTTGGCTGATTGAAACGAATATTATTTAAAAAGAAACTATTCGTTTATTTTCTAGAACATTCTTTATTTAAATAATTGACAGTATACATACTTTTGAATTATGCGTGGTTTCAGTTTTGGTAATCTGAATTTGACTGGCCTGACTTTCCTCAGCAAGCTGCATTTGTTCTTTTTCTACAATTTACGTTTACAATTACTCGATTTTCACAGTATAAACCTGCTATCATTTTTTTATTTTGAATTGTACATATTTGGGACATTCTGGAACACGTAATTTAATAATTCTGTTTTTCACATCTTATTTATTTCCAGGTTATTTGATCGGGTGTTGTGCTATGTAAGAAGTACACAGTCCGTTTGCCTAACAATGAGTCATCAAATTAATAATTAAGTACGATCAGCACGGAAACTAATTTTAAGTTTGAGGATAGAAGCAAATTAGCTCAAGATATAGCAGGCATGAATTTAATAGATGTGAATGAGAATTCTAGCTTATCAGATTCAATTTAACATATAAAGACTGAAAACAACTTGGCAGCTATGGGGTTCTCAGTTACTAATAGGTTTGGAGCATCTATATCATGATTATCTTATGTGGATGTAAATTAATTTATTGGACATCACTTAACTCCTCATTAAATGCTAATCAAAAATTTTTTTGGACGCATGATGTTATTGTAACAGACCAAGAAATATTCGCCGACATAATAGAATAGAATAGAATAGAATATCTTTATTTGGATTCAAACCACACATGTTCCATCAAATAATAAAATTAGAAAATGTACAATATAAAAAGATATCACATCACATATATATGTGCAATTAGTTGTACTGTACAATTTATCAGCATCAGAAAGTTCAGCTGTAAAGAGTGATAGATTCTTCATCAAAATTAGAAATATTTAAGATATAATTCGAGTATAACATTTTCTAAGAAAAAAGGTAACCATGACTAATAATTGATTGTATGCACTGTTCATTAGCAAGATGATATAATGCATAACATTTCAGTTTTAATAATACACAATTTGAAGATAGATTCTCGAGAAATTATGTTGCTGAAACACAATTAATCCTGTCTTTTATTTAACCATGAGAAAGTATTATCATAATCAAAATTAAAAATATCAGCAGGATTGAACACTTTTTCTAGTTCGGTAGATAAAAATTTAAAAGACATTTTAGTTGGAGGCGTTTCTCTAAGCCCCTTTGGCAATTGATTGTAAATTTTGTAAATTTTTGAAAAAGAGAGTAGCTTGCTCGCAACATTCCCACCATTGGTGGGTTGACTTGAATAGAATAGAATAGAAAATCTTTATTTGGATTCAAACCTTACATGTTCCATCAAATAATAAAAATAGAAAATGTACAATATAAAAACATATCACATCACATAAATATGTGCAATTAGTTGTACTGTACAATTTATCAGCATCAGAAAGTTCGGTTATAAAGAGAGATAGATTCATCATCAAAAATAGAAAAGTTGAATGTATTATTCGAGTGTAACATTATGCAAAAAAGGGAACCATGACTAATAATTGATTGTATGTATTGTTGTTTAACATGATATATAATGCATAACGTTTCAGTTTTAATAGTACAAAACTTGAAGATAGAATCTCGAGAAGTTATGCTGCTGAAAAACAATTAATCCTGTCTTTTATTTAACCACGAGAAAGTATTATCACAATCAAAATTAAAAATATCAGCAGGATTGAACACTTTTTCTAGTTCGGTAGATAAAAATTTAAGAGACATTTTAGATGGAGGCGTTTCTCTAAGCCCTTTGGCAATTGATTGTAAATTTTGAAAATTTTTGAAAAAGAGAATAGCTTGCTCGCAACATTCCCCACCAATGGTGGAACATTCCCCACCAATGGTGGTGCGTTAATGAAATTCAAATTCAATTTACGCGGCACCAATTATAAAAAAGCAAAATTTGCCGTTAACCAGTGGCGTGAGAGCTTTCAATTTAAGGCTATTTAGGCACGGTGAGTTTACTATACCAATCAGTTGTGGCGTTTGCCTTCTTCTGTGGTCTACGTACGCGTGCTGTCTGCTGTCCTCACCTACGCTGATTTTTGGACTTGCTTCACACACATGGGCAATTTCATTCACGCCAATCACGTTGCTACACAACTAGTGAGACGGAGCAACGCCTACTTTTGAACCTTCAAGTGTGCCAGTTACTGCATATCTTTAACGAAATTACTCAGTTACTCACTCGACACGGATGTCAACGCCACAACAGAAGGAACAACAACCCAGTTAACCAGAGCTGATCTCAAGTGTCTAGAAGTATTTTTAGACACTTCTGCACTAACTGACGTTTTCGGCATTTGGCGTAGAACACAATACCGGCCCTAACAAAGGCCCCAAACAGTAATAATGCTCAGCCATCATAGGCTCCTAACTGACTTTGTAACGTCGTACGGCATTTACTTGAAGCGGGGGGTTTACATTATCGCTAGTTTCATTAAGGAATATTGTGTTTTTTTTTAAATTGTAATTTTTTTCGAAGTTTCTATTGTACATATTGTCGAAGTGTTTTTAACTTGCCTTGATGATTAAAATAATAGTCTGGTGAAAATTTTGAGTTGCTTTGTACGCTTTGCTGCGTGGTTCTGGCTTGAGACACTTTGGTAATAAATCATTGAAATTTTCAACCATCTATTCTCCTTAATATACATTAATACATAAGCGCAGCACAAATGTCGACAGTTTGATAAATGAATTTGCTTTGTCGCTAAATGCTTCCTAAACCGCTGCCAGTTTCAGCACAATCGGCTACAAAAGAATTTTCTAGACGGTCTATTTTCGGTGAACATTTTTGAGATAACATCAATTCTACGGCTGGTTTGTATATGCCCTCTGAACAAGAAAAAACTAGCTCAGGTTGTTATTTCAGCACGTCATGTAATGTACATGTATTTTATAGGTATCGTAAAGCTCGCGGATTTCCAATAATCGGGAATTAATAGGAAGCCTTAACCCAATCATATACTTTTACGCAATGTTCAGTAAATTACTTATTGAGCTTGTTTCCAGGTTTGGGATTGTGTTCATCTTGTGTATTTCCTTACCTTTTAAGAAGTAAAATTAACATCGGCACAGAAATCTTCATATACACGCAAGTACACACGTGCATTATGAAAATACTTTTTAACAGAAACGCATAGATACATAAAAAAATACCTAAATGCACAAATACACAAATACGTGTTTATATACACACAGACATATATATATATATATATATATATATATATCATATATATATATAAGTATCATAGGAAGATATATAGGTTTAATTATTCTCGGCGGGTGAATTCACAAATAACCTGACCTCGCAGAATTTGATGTTACCATTACTCACATCTCAGGAAAAGAGAATGTGGTTGCAGATACTGTCAGTAGACCTGATGTATCAAAGGAAAACATGATTCGTTCGGAGTCACTCGTATGCTCTGTTGCGTCTTCTAATGATGTTATCGAGCAATTGATGGAGGTGCAAGTTGTTGATCCTTTAGTAGCTGTATTGGACAAGAAGTCCGCCTATAAACGCAGGAAGATTGGAGATAAGTAAAAACTATGTGAAATCTCCAGGATTCAACCTAGAACCTATGTACCATTAGATATACCTTATAAGGTAATTCAACAGCTGCATGAATTTGGTTATTCTTGCATTAAGGCAACTATCAGTATTGTTACTGTTAGATATATATGGCCTAAGATGTCTAAAGTACATATGCCCGATATCAAAGCTATAAAATTTGGCGTCATGCTACATCCGAAGTTAAAACGATTGGTATACCAGCGGGTCGTTTCATGCATATTCATATTGATATATTAGAAATAACAGAAATTTCTGGTCAGATGTATTTATTAACGATGGTTCATCGTTTCACTCGTCAGTTTGAAGTATCAATCCTGAAGAATATGATAGCACAAAAAGTCTTACTTATTTTCTTGCATAATCGGGTGTCGCGATATGGTGTACCAGCAAGGGTAACTACTGATCGTGGTAGTCAGTTTATGTCTGAACTATTTATCAGATCATTGAATACTATGGGGTTAGAAGTAAGACATACATGTTCATATAAAACCAGATCTAATAAGATGGTTGTGAGACTGCACAGGGAGCTGAAGATTGCATTGCCCTGCACTGGAGGATCCAGTTGGATACATGATTTGCCCATAGTTTTGTTGCCAATGCAAAATAGATACAGAGCTCAGTCAGGAGAATCCATAGCAAATCTGGTTTATGTAGAGCCATTGAGATTACCTGTAAATTTCATAATAGAAGCTCCATCTTGTCTCAATTGGGCCTCTAGTTCATTAGATTGTTTTATTAGAGCATTGAAAGATAAAATGAGTCGTTTAGCTCTAACCAAAACTCTAAGTCAAAGGTCTAAATACTGTGTATCTTCAAATTTAAAGCTGGCATCCCATGTATACATAACTAACGAGAACAGACAGAATTGTCTGACTCCGTTCTATAAAGGACCATTCAATGTCAATCTTATGACTTATTAAAATGCATTTATAGAAGTAAATGGCACAGTAGAGTGTGTAGCATTCTACAGTTTACCTGGACGGAGGAGGAAACTGAGGAACGATATCCATCGAAGTATCGAAAAGCGGAGGAGAGATATGACTAAAAAATGTGGGAACAAAATATGTGCCACATAAATGTGAATAAGAAGTAAAGACTAAGACCAAGACAACTGAGAAAACAGAGCAATACAATATGAAAGTGAAACCGAGCGAAGTACCAGCACTGCATGTTGAAACTTGTTTTGGAAAAGTCATCAAGAAACCAATGAATGAGGACTTTGTGATATATGAGTAAACATCATAAGCATGAGGGTGTAAGTGGGGGTTAATTAATTTGTTGGACATCAATTAACTCCTCAAATAAAAATGAAATTTTATTTTTTAGACATTTGATGTTATCGCTGGATTCATAGAAACAAATTGTGTTGTTTAAAAAATTGTAATTCTTTTGAATTTTCCTTTTTACATATAGTTGAAGATTTTGATTTGTCTTTTTTGATTATTATAATAGATTCTTTTGAAACGCGAGCTTTAATAAAATTCATTGTACCCTTCCTGTGTGCAAAAACAAAAAGAAATTTTATCAGATATAAGAAACATTTCTTTCGCATGGTCTTCTCAAATATCTACTCATGAACATATCTTTATATATAAATTGGAAAGCAAAACAAGATAGAATTATGTGAACATAGAGAGAGTGTGAAAAACTGAAACCATTTAGTAATTACTTTGAATGCTACGTCTGGAGAACATGCGTGCGATGTTTCGATGATGTGTTGCGCAATAGCAGACGTGTATTCACCATTTGATTTAAAACAGGCGTTCAAGTTGCAATGTTCTCTCATTCGAGTAATTAACCGTCTGGTCGATCGGCCTACGTAAGTTGATCGACAACTTGCGCATGTATATTGGTAAATAATATTTGATATCGACATTAACGGCTGTTTCTCTTTGATTGCTGGTAAAGGCAAGTGTGTTACCCTAAATAACACTCGTAGTTTGGCTGCATTAAATGTGCGTGTCAATGCTGCTTCAACTTTCTTTTGTGCCATTCGGGAAACTGCATCCCCCTTAAATGGGATGTTTAGGTAGACTGTTTTCTTTTCTGGCCCATAATACGTCTGTTTCTGGTTAATTCCCCTTTTAATAATTGATTCAATTAATTGTCTGGGATAGCCATTAGACATTAAATCGTTAATTGCTTTATTATATTCATTTTCTTTAGAATCTTGACTAACCAACCTGTCAATTCTTGAAAAGCAACCACGAACTGTTGATAATTTATATTGAAATGGCACAAAACTGCTGTAATGCAAATACTGTGCAGACCATGTTGGTTTATGGTAAATTGTTCTGTTTAATTTACCATTAGTTTCTTTCTTTAATAGTACATCTAGGAAAGGCAGACAGTCATCTTTCTCGTGCTCTGACGTGAAACCGATATTCTTATGTGCTTTGTTGAAACTTTGAAGCAATGTTCGTGATTGCGACCTGTTCTTAAGTACAAGAAATATATCATCCACGTACCGTATATATTGAGCACATTTACTTATGTCACTCTTTAATGATGTATTTTCTAGGTGCCCTAGAAAAATCTCAGCCAACACTGGAGATAAGGGGCTTCCCATTGCGACACCATCAGTCTGTTTGTAGATGTTTCCATTAAAACGAAATCGTACGTCTTTCGTGCATAATAAGATAAGCTTGCGTAGAGTTTGACCTGGCACCGGCGATGGTAATATATCGTGTTCTACCGCTTTGACTATAATGTCAATGGTTTCATCAATTGGAACATTTGTAAACAAAGACGTAACATCAAAAGATACCATAATCTTGTTTTTAACATTTATATCTTGAATTTTGTTTACAAACTCAAACGAATCGGCAACCGAATGATTACCTAGTAGTTTACGTAATGGTTCAAGTAAACGAACTAGCCATTTAGCTAGTGCATGAAACGGAGAATTTACCATTGATAAAATTGGCCTCATAGGACAACCTCTTTTGTGTGTTTTTGGTAATCCGTACATTATTGGTGTAGATGATCCAACTGGCTTGAGCTTCTGTGCAGTGGCCTCATCAATAAAACCGGCATCTGTCAAAATCTTAATTTCATTTATTACTTTGCGCTCCACCTTGTCTATTTCATCTGATTTATCGTCTAGACGTGTGAATTTTGTATTGTCATTTAACACGTTTTCCATCTTTTGTACGTAGTCAGATTTGTCCATTATAACTGCGCTCTTTCCTTTATCAGCGCGTAGTATTTTGATGTCTGCATTTCTGCTGATATTTCTAAGTGCATTTAGATGCTGCTTTGTCAACGCATGCTGCTCTGCACATTTAGACGATTTCAAGTGTGAAGCCTGATCAACTAGTGTAGCCTTGAACCAATTTTTATAATCAATACTGGTAGGCTCCAAGTCAGCTGTTTGTTCAAATAACAATTCAAATGCTGCCTCAAAATCAACATCGCATTTATTAGAAGGATGTATTCCATAATTTCGGCCCATCGATAGTGCCTCCATTGTTAGCTGATCGATTGGCACTTTTGATAAGTTAAGCACACGCTTATCAAGATCGGTCGGTATTAAATCACACAAAACTCCAGGTTTTACATCTTTTTCCAATTTGTTCAAAATTCTTGCTTTATCTTTCTTCATAACTGTCGGCAAAAACATCAAAAATTTCATTCTTGCAAAAAGACTTAGTTCATCTAATACACAAGATACACACCCAATTCTTGCCTGTAGCACTGCTTCATCTTCCTTCAACTGCTCAATTTTAGAATACGCCAACCTTGTAAGATTTCTTCGGTTGACTCGTAGTTTTGACTTTCGTAAACTGCGTACCAAATCACCTGGGAACCGTAATTGTTTAATACACTGATAATAATGTTTTAACCACAATTGCGTTCTTTGCGCTCTACACTTTAACGTCACTAGTTCATCTAGTTTTCTGAAAGATTCTTTTGAAATGCGAGCTTTAATAAAATTCATTGTACCCTTCTTATGTGCAAAAACAAAAAGAAATTTTATCAGATATAAGAAAATTTTCTTTCTCATGGTCTTCTCAAATATCTACTCATGAACATATCTTTATATATAAATTGGAAAGCAAAACAAGATAGAAATATGTGAACAAGGAGAGTGTGAAAAATAGAAACCAATCAAATTGCGTGCGTCACATCCAGTTCAAGCTCAATGCTTGTACGTGCTTCTTCTGCTTACATAAATCCGGCTGCAATTTGTTTATCCATAAGGCTTCGTATGTGGCTAGCTCCCTTTGTTTTGTGCATTAGTATGTTTCTCCAGACGCAGCATTCAAAGTAATTATTAGGCCAGGATCGATCCAGACGGTTAATTACTCGAATGAGAGAACATTGCAACTTGAACGCCTGTTTTAAATCAAATGGTGAATACACGTCTGCTATTGCGCAACACATCATCGAAACATCGCACGTATGTTCTCCAGACGTAGCATTCAAAGTAATTACTAAATGCAAAAACAAAAGGGAGCTAGCCACATACGAAGCCTTATGGATAAACAAATTGCAGCCGGATTTATGTAAGCAGAAGAAGCACGTACAAGCATTGAGCTTGAACTGGATGTGACGCACGCAATTTGATTGGTTTCTATTTTTCACACTCGCTTTGTTCACATATTTCTATCTTGTTTTGCTTTCCAATTTATATATAAAGATATGTTCATGAGTAGATATTTGAGAAGACCATGAGAAAGAAAATTTTCTTATATCTGATAAAATTTCTTTTTGTTTTTGCACATAAGAAGGGTACAATGAATTGAAATTGTAAGCTATTGAACAAAAGTCTAGGTATGACATTTCGAAAATAACAGCGATGAAGTATTGTTTCATACCCACTAGGTAGGTAGCACTAACTCATATTAAGAAGCCAACACTTCACAAATCACATTTGCAAATAATCACCACTAAACAATTGTCAGGATTATCTCTAATATGACTTTACGAATTTTGTTCGTTATAATTTATTTCAAAATACTTAAATCATCATCCTTTGCGTTGTTATCGTCCACCGCTTTTTAATTAATTTTCTTTAAAATCTTAGAACCTTTATTTCGTATAGCGAAATCTTTTTATGTTTGCTATCAAAGTAATTTTCTATATAATTTGATATCTTTCAATAAAATGTTATTGCCTTGTTTTGCCTTGTAAATCTCAAACAAGATAGGCATATTCTTTAAATCAACTTTAGGATCTAGAAGTGTACTAATCGTAAGCATTTGACCAGTTTGTCGTACACAGCAAATCTAATTATTGCTGCCTAATTTGTACCAATAAATTTGGTGTTTACTAGAGTAAACCATTTGAATAAAAAAGGAAATTCTTGGCTTCAAAGAACTAAGTTGGAGAAATTTTTATTGTTTTTACCAAAATGATTAACAATCTGCTTTTTTTTGTTTAAATCAAGTTTGCGACCTAGAAGTAAACACCAATTCCAAGTATTTGACCAGTCGTCAAAAATACAGCAAATCTACTGTTGCTGTTCGGTGACTGGTTAAATACAATAAATTTGGTGTTTACTAGAGTAAACCATTTGAATAAAAAAGGAAATTCTTGGCTTCAAAGAACTAAGTTGGAGAAATTTTTATTGTTTTTACCAAAATGATTAACAATCTGCTTTTTTTTGTTTAAATCAAGTTTGCGACCTAGAAGTAAACACCAATTCCAAGTATTTGACCAGTCGTCAAAAATACAGCAAATCTACTGTTGCTGTTCGGTGACTGGTTGAATACAATAAATTTGGTGTTTACTAGAGTAAACCATTTGAATAAAAAAGGAAATTCTTGGCTTCAAAGAACTAAGTTGGAGAAATTTTTATTGTTTTTACCAAAATGATTAACAATCTGCTTTTTTTTGTTTAAATCAAGTTTGCGACCTAGAAGTAAACACCAATTCCAAGTATTTGACCAGTCGTCAAAAATACAGCAAATCTACTGTTGCTGTTCGGTGACTGGTTGAATACAATAAATTTGGTGTTTACTAGAGTAAACCATTTGAATAAAAAAGGAAATTCTTGGCTTCAAAGAACTAAGTTGGAGAAATTTTTATTGTTTTTACCAAAATGATTAACAATCTGCTTTTTTTTGTTTAAATCAAGTTTGCGACCTAGAAGTAAACACCAATTCCAAGTATTTGACCAGTCGTCAAAAATACAGCAAATCTACTGTTGCTGTTCGGTGACTGGTTGAATACAATAAATTGGTGTGTTTACTAGAGTAAACCATTTGAATAAAAAAGGAAATTCTTGGCTTCAAAAGAATCCAAGTTGAAGACATTTTTATTGTTTTTTACCAAAATGATTAACAATCTGCTTTTTTTTGTTTAAATCAAGTTTGCGACCTAGAAGTAAACACCAATTCCAAGTATTTGACCAGTCGTCAAAAATACAGCAAATCTACTGTTGCTGTTCGGTGACTGGTTGAATACAATAAATTTGGTGTTTACTAGAGTAAACCATTTGAATAAAAAAGGAAATTCTTGGCTTCAAAGAACTAAGTTGGAGAAATTTTTATTGTTTTTACCAAAATGATTAACAATCTGCTTTTTTTTGTTTAAATCAAGTTTGCGACCTAGAAGTAAACACCAATTCCAAGTATTTGACCAGTCGTCAAAAATACAGCAAATCTACTGTTGCTGTTCGGTGACTGGTTGAATACAATAAATTTGGTGTTTACTAGAGTAAACCATTTGAATAAAAAAGGAAATTCTTGGCTTCAAAAGAACTAAGTTGAAGACATTTTTATTGTTTTTACCAAAATGATTAACAATCTGCTTTTTTTTGTTTAAATCAAGTTTGCGACCTAGAAGTAAACACCAATTCCAAGTATTTGACCAGTCGTCAAAAATACAGCAAATCTACTGTTGCTGTTCGGTGACTGGTTGAATACAATAAATTTGGTGTTTACTAGAGTAAACCATTTGAATAAAAAAGGAAATTCTTGGCTTCAAAGAACTAAGTTGGAGAAATTTTTATTGTTTTTACCAAAATGATTAACAATCTGCTTTTTTTTGTTTAAATCAAGTTTGCGACCTAGAAGTAAACACCAATTCCAAGTATTTGACCAGTCGTCAAAAATACAGCAAATCTACTGTTGCTGTTCGGTGACTGGTTGAATACAATAAATTTGGTGTTTACTAGAGTAAACCATTTGAATAAAAAAGGAAATTCTTGGCTTCAAAAGAACTAAGTTGAAGACATTTTTATTGTTTTTACCAAAATGAATAACAATCTGCTTTATTTGTTCAAATCAAGTTTTTGCGATCGGAATAGATATTAATCATAACTTATTATTTCGGTATGCGTGTCTTTCTTACTTAATGACTTCTAATACGTAGAAACTCACGATTTACTCAAATCCTTTTATATCACGGATCTAGCAATTCGAGACAATTAGACGACACACTTTCTCACATACCTTAACCGAAAATATATCGGGAATTTGGTGATAAGTCGGCTGTTTTTGTGCAAGCAGGAACGCGTATATACATGGAATAGAGCATCCGGAACTTACTAACTTTAGAAATTTGTCATTGTATTGGTGTTTACTACAAGCTCGCAAACTAGATTTAAAGAATTATTACCTTCACACACGCAATCAATTGTTGTTTAAGAAAGCTATATATACACACATTTTTATATCACTAAATATGCCATTTTTTTGGTAAATAGACTATTTTTAGTAAAAAGATGTTATCTACCTAATTATCGATTTTAGTCATGATTGCTTGATTTCAAATTTAAGGGAAATAACTGATCAAATTCATGAGTATGATAATAATGGTGTAGTAAGGATATGAGCTATAAACCAACAACAAAAATATAACATGTAAGCTTTAATGTGCACTGAGAATTCGTTATGCAATGCCTAGGTGACTGATAGTAGCTTTGCTATTTCGTGCGACAGATTAAATATAATTGGATTGTTGTTTTTAATCAAGCTCGAAAACTTGATTCAAATAATTTCTATCACCACCTGCTTAATCATTGGTTTTTAAAATTTTATTATTTATACAATGTTTGTGTTTCACTTAGATGTATGTGAATATGTATGATTTTTATAATTTTCTGAAATTAATTTATTTTTTGTTTGTGAGCTTTTGTGGGATACACCCTTGCCTTATGAAATGTCGCACTGTTATAAAGGTATTTACTTGAATTTGTAGATATCCTGATTAGACAAAACTTTCTGACATGATTTATTAAGCGTTCGTAATTTTTCCAGTTTATTTTCAAATGAAATAAACACTTAGAAAGGAATATCAATATATTTCGAGTAAATAAAATGTGGTTGTTGTTGGCCTAACTTTCGTTGGTTCATGCAAAGTCCAGGCGTATAAATGGCAAAATCATGTTTTAGCTAGGATAGAATGTCTTGAATAGGACAAAACTATCGATAAAAAGAAACAAAGTCATGTGCAAAAAGAAAAATAAACCAGACGGAAAACAATTTTAACTTATTTTTTTAGTATATTTATTCAGGAAGTAAATCAATCTATGCTGGGCACTCAGTGCTAACCTAACGAAATCACATTCTTCTAGGCCTGTTGGCTTTATTTCATTGACTAACTTACGTATTCTGCCATTTCAAAATTGATTGATTACTTATTAGGTCCACAGATATTTATACTGTTGCTGGATTTTTAGATAACACTTGAGTTTGGTTCAATCAAATCACCTATTAATTTTAGTATTCCACCACGACACAATTTCTAACTGCGTTTATAGCAGCTACTTTATTTAAATAGGTATATATTCGCATAATTGGTTTATGCACTTCACTTTTTACCTTTGCCGGATTCATGGTCCCATCTTCAGATAAAGTATTACGATATTTGCAATGTTCTTCGCATATTCTCGATATATTAATGCGTTTTATGTATTCCTTCTATTTTGGTAACAGTATTCTGTTCAAATCTTAATCAATTTATCAAAAATTGAAACGTGTTATTACCACATTCATGCCGTTATTTTTCGATATTTCTTACTGTCTATGTTGGTTTCAAACCATTGCTCTTAATGGTTTTATTCTATTTCATTTCAATTAATTTATTTGATATCTACTTAAAAATCAATTTTTCTTTCGTCTGTTAATATCTTCATCTTAAATGTTCAAATCTATCATTTTAAACTTCTTAATATCATATATTTTTATACAAATTTTAACTCAAGAAAGGATTAATCACTAAATTTTAAATTGGTCCATATAGTTAGTTAAAAGTAGAATTTAAAAAGCCTTCTTTAAAATGGTTCATAATTTATAATTAATCTTCGAGGAACCTCGCAAACAAATTTGCAGAAAAAGCCATGGTTACGAGAAGATATTTTTCTGCGGATAATTGATGTAGAATTAAGCGACCGGACCAGGCAGTTGTAAACATGCATTCAACCACTACCATCTAATAAAATAGATTAATAACTTCTTATGTCACACAAAATTTATTTCACTTCATGCGTATATAATTGGTACTAAGAAATTCATATAAGCTCGCATTCTGTGAGACTACATTAAGAAATGATTTTAAATAGTAACGTTAAAATACAGAGGGCAAATAGTCTCAACGTAGATTGTTCATAGTCACTAATTTGTTAAGAAATTTTTATATTTATCAGATCTGATTCGCAATTTATGAAAGTTGGAATTATAGAGTCACATATAAAATCATACGGAATGAACCCATTCCAAAATTTTCCAGCTTAAATAATGGTGCACGCATTATTTGTAATGTACGATATCAGTTTTCTTGCAAAATATGTGTTCTGACAAATTTCCCGCCTATTTAAAGAAAGCCAAAAACGAATATTGAACTCATTGTAGTAGGGTATAATATCTATAGTCTTAAAAATTCGATAACATGTGATATTAAACAATGTAAGCTTAATTTACAGAGAGTAGAAATCGCAAAATTTGAAATCCAAACCACATTAATTGAAAAATCATGGAATTCATATATTATAAAATCATTATGTTGGCTTTGAAGCAGCGTTAGACTTTAAATTTAGCCAATGGGTAAACTTAGCCAGCTATCCTTAAGTAAACAAATCTAGCTAAAGCTACGTCTTCTGATCAGACCACATAACTAAGAGTATTTAAATGCGCGTAACAGCATTCCTTCCTGAAACAATAATGAAATGATTTTTGTAAAATTTCGCGTCCTTCCGAAAACGAAGTTCACGTCTTAATTATAAATCTAAATAATAGCATAATATACATGAAAATATAGAGAAATTGTTGAGTGATGGAACGCTTTTCCTGCATCTCGAATGTAAATTAGATGCAATTGAAGAAAAACGCTGAAAGAATTAAATTAAATTAATGTATATGTTAATTAATTGTTAAATTATATGGATGTTAAATACTGTTTGTTGCGGAGAACTAATATATATGCAGGTACGTATTAGGTGTTGCGAACCTAGTAACGAATTAGTTCAGTTGCGACCAGAAGGATAAACTAAAGACAGCATGAAGGGAAAGTATAATCGCATGCACATTCGTTTCGTGCTTACTGGCGACTCAAATGTAGGAGCCGGTATTACGCCCTTTAACCACTATATATTTGAGTGAGGAATGTTAGATAAATTGATATCCATCATGTTGGTACCATGTACTGACTCGGAAACCATAGTGTTAGTACCATGTACCTTTTCGGTACTATAATGTTGGTATCGGTTTCTGACACAATAGCCATAGTTTTAGTATCCTTTACAGACTGGGTATATATATTATATAGTGTGAGTTAGCGTGAAGTTGCATTGTCGAGACTTTATATGATGTTAGCTTAACTATTGCAGGTTTACACATTCGTCTACGAGATTGTATCGTCCAATTATCTCACATTCCTCGCCCAAATATATAGTGGCTAAAGGGTGTAATACCGGCTCCTACTGATGAGTCGGCAGTAAGCACGAAACGAATGTGCATGAGATTATACATTCCGTTCATGCTGTCTTTGGTTTATCCTTCTGGTCAGAACTGAACTAATTTGCTTCTAGGTTCGCAACACCTAATTTATATGGCTGTTGCACAAAAGCCCGATTGGCTGAACTGCGACAGATTGGAAAAATGACGCACGGTATTAATTTAGATACCTGTTGTGGCGGAGAATTAATATATATGCAATTTTGTATTAGGTGTTGCGCACTAGTAACAAATAAGTACAAACTTGAATAGAAGGATTTTCTGAAGTAACAGGTGTTCAGAAACTTTTTAAATGCTTATTGTTCGTGTACTTTAGCATACATTTAAATCCATTTGTTTGGTACCATGTACCCACTTGACATCGATAATGTTGGTACCATATAAATTTTACAACCATAACGTTGGTATCGGGTACTGACACAATAGCCATAGCGTTGGTACCATTTACAGGATTGGTATATATATTACATATTGTGAGTTGGCTTTGAAGTCGAATTGTCGAAGAATTTATATGAATTTAGCTTCCCCACTGCAGGTTAACACATTCGTAAAGGTGATTGTACAGTCCAATTTTTGCACATTCGTCAACAAAATATATTGGGTATAATGGTCGTAATTACGGCTCCCACTGATGATAAACCAGTAAGGACGAAACGAAATTGCACGAGATTATACGGTAATTTTTTTACCTGGATGGCATTATTATTAACTGTCATTACCCCGTTTTATGCATTGGTAACGTGGTTAGTCTGCATTTTTAGACTAATGCCTAATATACTAGCAAAAGAATGGGTTTCTGATTCATTTAAGCCCGTAAAAATAATTTCTCAGATAAAAATTATTACCAAGTTATTAGTTGGTTGTTGTGTAATATCGTTAATTAAAGTTCTTACAATTATGTATACTGCTTAAACTTTACTTAAAGTGGTCAATTGTATCATATTAGCTTGGTTGATCGTACGTTAAAATACGAAAACGTTTTATTCTTCATAACATTTTTGCATTTACATCTATAAAAAAATATTTTGCTGAAATAAAAAAGGGCATCGAATCTCCAATGTAAGCACAGATATTGTTAGGTTATCACCAACCTACATCACCAAAACAGGATTTCAGGATTGGAACTTAAAAACATCGTTATTGGCACTCGCGCATTCCAAACTTGTGTAATCAAATAACTCAGAAAGATCTGGCGAAATCTACAAAATTTTATGCTCCTGACCACATAGAAATTGCGTAATCGAAATTCGAGTCACGCGTAATCAACATAAAACTTCTATGAGCGAGGATGTCATATTAATTTTTAACAATGGACATTCAAAAACAGTTAAATCATTGTTTTTTAGTCTCCTGTCATGCGCGAATGATGAGCAGTGAAATTTAAAACTCGTTTGTTCGTGTGATTAATGATAATTTTTGATGTCGTACTATTGTGTAAAAAATGATTTTTATCTCAAGTTTGCGATTTTGATTTAACATTCCGTAACACAATGATTGTTTAATTATATAAAAATTTTAACATTAGTTTCTAACATTTTCTTTTTTGTTAAAATTTCATTGTTGTCATGAGCACTACTTTAAAGGTTTAATGCTCTTCACAAGCTTATTAGTTGCACGAGATTAAATTTTCACACCGTAAATTTCCGGGCCTTCTTCCCAATACCACGAAGTTGGCGAAGGTTAAGACAAGTATCAAGTTATTTCCATTAATGTTTTGAGATTGATGTAAACACTAGTCACATTATATCAAAGCTTTTTCAGTACATAATAAGCGTTGTGGAAGATAGTCAAGACGATTCATCCAGTAGAACGGTTGCTTAATTATTCGGATCTCTTGGAGAAATGTGCACAGATGAGGCTCAAACCCCAACGCATTTATTTTGGAATTTGGGCCTCTATTCACTACGCCAATTTGCTGAACAATACACAGAATTGTCGTAGCAGAGTAGCAAAGGAGACAGATTCATATTCTCCGAAGAATATGTGCTCATATTCGAGGCCTATCGAAGGCAAAACTCTAAAAACTTCTTGAAGAGTTCCCAACAAGAACAAAACCCGACAACTGCACGAATTGCCTTTTCTACATTATGTAATATTTAGTCTACACTAACAAATTCACATGTAATTTGATTTGTGTGCATATCCTGCTCGCTACTAGGACACCCGCACAATCGAGGATTGTTGATTTACGTAAGCGCTAAATTAGCATATTTCTAAGATCTGTTTTCAGAAAATATTTTTTCAAATATTCTTTACTGCTTGTCATTCTTATTAACGTTTTACCCTATTTAAGCCTATTATTTTTTTAAATCTTGAACATTTAACCTGAAAGAATATAGCGACCGGTGTATATGCATTATCTTGTCCACTTTCGAACTAGTGATGTGACCTAAAGATATTCCAGTTAACAAATTGTAAAACAATTAGTCTGGTTCGTGCAATGAAAAAAATTACATTATTTATTTTTATAGGTTCGCATTGTTTACCATGTGTTTGCATGTAACATATTTAACTAAATACCTCACAATTATAAACTAGCACACACATACAAACACACAAACAAAAGGCGTTAGCTTGTGTTATTCAATATCAATAATACTTATGGGATCACTGTAATTTCACTTTAACGAGTATACATGTGCAAGTAATTATATTAAACTGAATTCTAAACAGTTATAGAATCATGTGTAACCACATACCAGTAAATTGTCAGCTAATGTAAAGAAATCATGAAGTAGTTTCAACGAAATTTAACAAATGCCTTAATACGTGACTTTAATCAAGGTTCCGATCTGGATATGATTTGTTAATTTGTACCACCAAATGCTTACCGTTGATAAAAGGGCCGAAAAGACGGCCACAAATCATAAGTTGTGAAACTTTGGAGAGCTGACATAGAAACCTTGTTTCGCACAACAAGGATCAAGTTATAATCAATTCACTGTCACGCAAAGCATATCAGTATCAATTTTGCAACTGATTATGAAAGATTAAAATACCTATACCGCTATAATTGTGGTATTGCAAAAATTATGCTAATTTTTATTGCAAATGGTACTATAGACCCACCTTTTCTATACAGTATTTGGATTATAACAATTAAGTACCATCTGAATATAAAGAAGTAAACGTAGGCGACTCTTTTTGAAGAATTAGTGTTGTTATTCTATGGCTTTTGGTTAAGAACTAATGATATCAATGAAAAATATGAGTCAAATTATAATTGCTGTTGAAAAAAATTTGTTTAGTTAGTTGTAACTATGAGAAATCTATAGAAAAACGAATGAAGGGCTAGAAAAGACGAAAATCTGCCTGATGCTCCATTAAAGAAGGAAGCAGGTTCCCGAAGTCGATGGCACAAATTGCTTTTAAATGCTACGTCCATGCAGCTACACTGCACGTCCTAAAATGTAGTGCATTTCAATTTACCTGAAATTTAATAAAAGACAGAGCTAAAATCGAATAAAATAATTAATTTTCAATATAATTTGCCAGTTTTTGAACAAAGCACGTACGTAGGGCAATTGACTATAAAGATATCAGCAAGAGCGAAGTAGAATTGTTTGCTTACCTAATCGAACTGTGGATAAACGTTTGTAATTGCGCATCATATAACTGACGCCTTGTTGTAATCATCTATAGGTATTGATTATAAATTATTAAGTTCATGAACATAAATGTGTTAGCAACTTTGACAGCGCTGTAAGTTATGTAAAAGTAAAAACTTTTCTACTATCTGTAAAAGCATTAATGAACGCGAGGACCTAAATAGTATATGATGCAGGAAGAGGAATTATTAGTTACCTTGGAAATATTTTCTTATCTTTATAAATTATAATGTTACTATTATTTCCGACTTGTTTATAAAAAAAATTTTAAGCACAATGAATTTGATGAGTACACATTTGTCTAACTTTTCGATAATCTTCGTTACTTTCGTTTAACATTCTTTAAATACTTAAGGATTCTCAGCACGACAAAGCTTCAATTATTTCAATGGCGTTAGGAATGGAATGTCTGTTGACATGGACGCAGCATCGCGACTGAACTGTCTCCCATATTCCATCAAGTTTTTAAAATACATTTTTAAATATCATGTGGACATTCTACTCCAGGCAAACAGTTTAAATATTTTCAATTTCTATTTTGATGAAAACATAATGTTTTGTAAATTTTTCCAATTCGTATATTGAAATAGATCTTAAATATGCTTCTTTGTTGTTAGATTCTTACAAACCACATAATTTGAGTTAGACTACCTTTCGTGTAAGTGAGTTCGGATACGCCAACTCAAATTGCACCTACGTGATTCTTATACTGAATTAAGCCGTCACGCCTCTGAGTAATGTCTCCATAAGATCGTTTCTAATTTCCTTATTAATTCGATTGATTTTAAGTTGCTCACAAATTTTATCAATGTTATTCAACAGGTTCATTAAAATCGTAGATTTACACCTATTTCCTATCAAATACAGCACATTGTTGGATGATAAATCAGTCATCAGAAAATTAAATTCATGAATATGGTTACAATGTTCTTCTTTTTGATTCAAAATAATTGACGCTACGTCTAAATCAAAATTTTCAATTTATGTGCCAGATGTTAAGCCATCTATATTTCCCTAGCTGTTACATCTCTAGTGGGCGAACAAGCAATAGGCATCGATAAATTTGGATCCCGATTAATTACTGCAATTGGGTCGGCCTTGAAATCAACCTAAGACAGCTTTTCACAAATCACGGTACCAATGGAATGTCATTTTTGTCAATTATTCAATTAAGCAATCGTTGGTTGGTCAAGTAATTTTTTAAATTCACTTTTTTGTCAAATTCTTTGACTTTGAATGAAAAATATTTAATGATATGAATGGTTAAAATGGAGACTGCGATAGCTCCTAATATTTTCCTTTTCGGCGGAGTCACATCAGGTTATGTTATTGTCACATTCACGCTTAAGTGCACAAATTATTATTTTAATTTTGCATTAGTAAAGCAACAGATATGTAAGTCAAAATAATTTTAAAATTAAACGATTATATTTTGTATAATTTTGGAATACGCCGAAAAATTGGTAAGTAAAATTGCAATATATGTCATCTTCTAGGGTTAAAACGGAGAACATTTAAAAAGAGCCCTTTGAATAATTTAGCTATCATGATTTAAAATAATTGGAAAAACTGAAACACTACATTTGAAACTGGCGTGAACAAAGCAAAGCCAGTTACACAGCTCACTTCCCTTGTCTCGCTAAAGCTCTCAATCTGTCAAATATCACGCGCGCACTTCCTATTGTTTAGTTGTTTCCCCACCAATCGGAGCAAGTGACGTATGCGCGAACTGCAAGCATGAGTATTAGTTTTCCCTCTGCCAGATGAGTCGAATTGTATGTTTGTGAGTAGACTACGCAAACAATTGCACAAATTCAAAAACTCATTATTGAACACTTTTATTTGCATTACGTTTGGCAGGTCAACCGGCCAATATGAATCACAGTGCACGTGCCTTATTTTTCCCATCATTAAATATAACTCCTGTTTACATACAACGGTACATTTGTTTCCTCTTTACTGTTGATAAAATTACAAATTGAGTATTCGTTTAATTGGCTGTTAATTTGTTGTCATTGCAAAGTGAAGTACATTTCATGCTGGACAGGAAGAAATTGCAATGTAATTGTCCAAACAGTATAAGCTAAAAGCTGGATATATCGCATGCAGATGAAGACCACCTGGACGTTATAGTTGCAACGCGAAGGAAGTTGCATCTTGGCTAGATTAACGGCAACTGTATCCGTGATGGGCAGCGCGTCAGATCATGCAAATTTCCACAAATAATGTTGAGATAGCAAACCACAGGGTTATTAATTCCGCATTTGAGTTGCAAGTGGAGAATCAAACTGTGATGGAAAGATGGTTAGTCAATCAGTTCTCTTATTTGAAACATCTGGACCGTTATATTTTTGGATCGATTTACTGCGGTTCCGGAAATATGACTAATAAACGGCAAATTACCAATAATAACGATGACGAAATCATTAATTAGACCGACATAGTAACACAAGGTATTCATATATATACTATAAAAATCCGACCTCGTCCTGCTGAATTTCTTCCAGGTATGTTTAAATTTAATGAGTATATTTAAAACGTTAATTATAATGCAATTATTTAATAATAAAGAATGTTATTTGTCATTAAAAAAAGAAGTATCATATGATTTGCTATAACAAATGGTCTAAAATATAAAACTTTACTTTAAAAATTTGATAAAGAATTGACATAATTGATATTTTGCGAAATTGTTAAGAAAAACTTAGTAGTTGTTATACAAAAAACACAACATCAAACTTAAACCTTTGACCTATAAATAAGTTAGTTTTGTTATGTTGTTCGACGACTGGTTAAATACAATGGGATTGGTGTTTACTTCAAGCTCGCAAACTTGATTTTGAACAATTGTTACCACCATCCGCGCAATCAATTATTGTTAAATAAGTTATCTGGTTTAAATGGAAGTTTGGATGACACGTATGTCTATTACTTTAGCGGTCATATCTCATTAAAATTACATTGTCCAACTCACATGGTTGCGTCCAATACGTCAAAACGCAGTAAGTCATTCTTAAATGATCTATTCCTAGACCTAAAAGGAATTTTGAAGATAGCTTTTTTCCTGCTTCAGTAGAAACATCACCAGGCGTAATTATTACCAGCAGACCTTGCTAGAATTCTTATGAACTTTAAGTCACCACAATGCAATGAATCGCACGTTAATTTCTCTAAAGATGTTGCCATTCTTTTTTGTATCCATTTATTTTTCAGTATGGGCTTGGAAAACAATCTTTCGAATAGTCAAATGTGGTGAAAATAAATCTAAGTTCAATTGAGAGCAACGAACACTTTTACCTGTCGAAGAGAAACATTCTCTCTAGTTATTGTTTGATATGCTTTAGAAGAATAGGATAAGTTCAGCAAGTAATCAAAGTTAACCACGAATATTAATTGTTTGCTTAATAACCAATTAATTAAATTTCACTTTTGAGAAGACAATGCTGTCTTATTTGGAAGAAAATGATTTTGTTGTAATATATCGATTAAAACATGACTTCCACATTATATGAGTTCGTTTTAAATACGAATTTATCTAATTTCTTTGATTTGTAAAACAACAAAAATTACCATCTAGTTTATAAGCTAGTTTACATAAAATTTTGTTCCCGTGAGTTTCAAACTGTTTAGCGAGTTGATTTAATGATTTAAATACAAATTAAAAATCGTGAATTGTCAGATCCAACTTATTTTATGGAGAGAACATGTCTAAAAACTGTTGTATTATAACTGGATTCAAATAAATAACCCCGGCGAAGAAATTCGTTCTTACATATTTTATTGATTGAGTAATAATAAATCTCTCTATAGTGTCAGTTCAAAACTTGGAAAAGGCCTTAATTCCAACATTGGTATGTTTATTATTAGTTATACGTTTCTATATAAAAATAAAGTCGAACACTGTGTGACGTGCAAACTGCCAAATGACGCACAAATACTTGCTGACTCATATATATATATATATATATATATATATATATATATATATATATATAGAACGGACCTCGTTACAGTATATATTATATAATTCTTGTAATGGACATGTATATTCATACATTTCCATAACCATAGTTTCATTATGATTTTCAGATTTTGCGTTGCTCATAATGTTAAGCTAATAACAGTCATGATTTTCTTCAATGTTTCCATTTGTTTAGAACAATTCCTCCACTTTGTTCAAATTCTTCAATATGAAACATTTTAATTTGTTTAGACACGGTTAGGGGTTAATTAATTTGGAGCGCATTGTGGCTTAATTCTGTACGCACATTTTTCATGACTGGTGAAATTGAATGGTCACATTTTACCACATCCATAATCGTGAAACAGATTTTCTCTTTTTGCCTAAATCATGTTTGTGAGCCTGAAGTCAAGACCGATCTCATTGGATTTAACCAGTCGTTGAATAGAAACCAAAATTACCGTTGTTCGACGATTGGTTAAATGAAATTGAATTGGTGTTTACTTCAAGCTCGCTAACTTGGTTTAACGAATTGTTACCACCACCCGTGTAATCAATGAGAGTTTAATTTGATTTTTTAATATGTTGCATGATAAGCTAGGAAATAAATGACAAAAACTACTTTTATCGAATAGTAGTGAGCCAACAACAAATAACTGTCATCAAAAATTTTATTTTACTTATATGAGAAGACTAACTTTACAAATAATATTTTATTTCAAACATTCATTGGCTTATAAATTAATTTTCATTTGCTGTTCATGGACAACTAATATATATACTCTATATATATATATATATATATATATATATATATATATATATATATATATATAATAAAATGATTATCGTTATTGTATAGCAGAAAAATAACGTACAAGTAGATGTAACACATTTTGAAGCTGTGTCTAACAGTCTAATTAAATTAAATTCCATGTATGAACACTTCAAATCAGAATTATCTTAATATAAAATCTAAATTACTGTAGATATTTTCAGAAAAATTTTGCCGCTCGTAAGTTAATAAAAATTATAGCCTTCCCTAAAAAAACAGTGAAACTTTCATATGTCAGTGAATCAGTCACTAATTTTGTACTATTGAAATTCATTTGCATATTTTAAACTTGGTATATCTCAGTAAAAATTATTTGATAAAATGTCTCAGCTGTCAGGTGCCAATATGTTGGCTTTATAAAATAGTTCACTTATCAATTATTGCACACATTCGGCAAAGTTTAATTAATTATAGTGTCAGATAACGAGTTTACTAGCTAACCACAGAGAAATAATTAATCACCATAGTCAGAAGAGTTCTGACCAGCCATTGCATCACCGGCACCCTTCCTGCCAGAAACTGCGACGGCCCTACGGCTCCCTACCATCAATCCCTGCGCAGCATCAGTATTATTTATCACGATTTAGGCAACATATTGTCCACAGATCAGCATCCAGAACACTTGTCAGTCACCCACAGCTTGATAGGTATCTTCATGTGGTCAGCCGTAATAATTCATGTATAAGTCGTCGTTTATGTCTAAGTAGAATTAGAAATTGCTGGAAAACGTATCACGTTGGTACCTTAAATGAATTTTCAAGTTGACGAACAGGTAGTTTATTCAAGAACAAAGATCAGACCCACAGACGTAAACGTGCAGAGGATGTAAGGCCAGCACTTATTGCTTCTGTTGCTCAACAACCCACCTAGTTAATGGTTTTGTTCGCTTGTGGTTTATGCAGGTGCTTCAATATCTTTAATAACACACAATTTCCCAGAAACATATAGCACAGATGTAAAATTTAAGGCCACCAATGTCCACTCAATTAAAACACATAGCCTTGCGTATCTGAGATTATCACTTGGCCTACGCCAGGTTTTCGCGTGGACGTTTTGTCTCGCGTATTAGGCCTAAAGGACCTGGCGAAGTATGGACTGATAGAGGTTACAGCCAAAGGTACCTTGTTAGATTCGTCTTCTAATTAAATTGTACGTCCCTTTGTTGGTAGTGATAGTCGTCCATTATTTTCAATCAAAAGCAATGACTCGTTTCAATCGGCTCATCTACGAGTACGTGAGATCATCAAGAGTTTCTAGAAGATAATAATCAGATACCAATTGAGCAGCTAGATTGTTTACAGGGCACACAATACACAATAAAGGCCCGCTAGTCTTCCCCAAAGCTCAACCCTTAGACTAGAAAATGTTACAGGCGGCCAAGACCATTTTTGATCAGACGATGGAGGACGGTAATTTGTCTACGTCGAGTCTATTGCCATCGCCGATCCACATGCAAGCCAAGCAACGCGTTAGTTATTGGCGGTAATGTGATGACTAACGAGCCCTAAGTACATTTATAATTCCGAATCGATATCCGATAACTAATGCAGAAGATATCATTAAAGAAATCGCTAAAAATATATGCTTCACTGTGCTTGACATTAAATCAGTTTAATTTCAGATACCACTTGGCGAAGGAAGCATCGCGAAGGCAGCCTTCATTATCCGTTTTGAGTTATTTGAATATACGCGTTTGCCCTTTGGCCTGTGCAAGTGTCACAGCCATTTCAGAGATTTGTGAATGAAGTTCTAAGGAAAGTTAGACGTACGCACTCTCACGTTGATGATGCGATCATAACCTTTGCTAATTATGAAGAGCATTTAACAGACATCAGAGAGCCCTTCGTTCGTGTTGATCAGTCTCGTCTTGTGTTAAACATTGAAAGGTGCATATGGGCATACGAAAAAGTGAAATTCCTATGGTGCTCAATCAAACATAGCAAATTTAAATACCCTTGAAAACAAAGTCGAGGCTATCAGAAAGATTTTCGCGCCGACAACATCCAAAACATTACGTAATTTTATTGGTATTTGCACTTAAAGTAGGTCATTTATTTCAATGATGACGCAACCATAGGCACGGCTGACAAATTATTTTCAACCGCTAAAAACCGCCTAAGTCCAACTGGCATCTGCACTGGGATTCAATCAACTAGCTAATGTTTGAACAAATAAAAGGTCTGCATGCGGAACGTATCGCACAATATGCCGATCAGCCGAATGCATTGATGAAACATTCCACCGAGGCATCCTAGGTAGCTCTGTGTGCCACCTTAGAACAAGACGTCAAGGGTGAAATGCACACCATAGCATTTTTCCAGAAAATTGAAAACCACAGAAAATAAATATTCGGCAATGGAAAGGGAACTTTAACTCTGCATCACGCTTGCCTCTATTTTGAACGCTTTCTTCTGTGGCATCCATTATATCGAAAACGCGTTAGTAGTTGAGGCTTTACAGGAAGGCACAAAAAACTATCCACAAAGTGTAATTCGGAAAACGATCCGCTTTAGTGAATTCAACTTTAGTATCAATTATGTGAAAGGCAAGTATAACGTGGTGGCTAAAAGTTTATCCTTCATTGGAATAAATTTAATTGTCCATTATAACAGCAAATTGTCGCTACGGCACAACATCCAGACGGAACAACACACATATATAGGCAACACAATTTAACATTAATTGATTGCGCGGGTGGTGGTAACAATGCTTTAAATCAAGTTTGCGAGCTTAAGGTAAACACCAGTCCCATTGTATTTAACCAGTCATCGAACAACATAACAAAAATACCGCCAGTCGCAACTCACTGACGCGTTTCAATCTTCCATGATCATCATCAGAGTACGACAGCAAACAGACTATCAAGGATCAGTTTTTATTTCCAAATACATTGAATGCGGTTTGATCCTCGATAGTCAGTTTGCCGTCGTACTCTGATGATATTCATCGGAATCAGCTACGTCGAATTGACAACGTGACTAATTGATTATGTTCCATTCAATGGCTAATTGAATTGGTATTTGCCTTGATTTGGAATTATTCCATTATTAGAAACCATTTGTCTTTGAGAATTACAAACAATTGTATTCGTGACTGCATAGAATCGCAAACCGAATTCGATCAAATTCAATACGGAACTACTAATTGACTGCATATCGACTTGCATGTATTTGGTGGGTTTGGGTCATCGTTGCTCCGGTTTGTAGTCGTCGGTGGTCATGGGGGTCGAGAGCTGTCGGGACGTTTTGGTTTTGTTGTTTGGTTTAGGTTGCTGGTTTAGTACAGTGGGATGAGTGTTTACTAATATAAAGCTGGTCAAAAACAATACCTGACAAGGATCTCATATCATAGTAACTAAATCCAACAATTTACTAATTTCGAGTTAAGCGATGCGAAAGACATCGAATATAATATTGAAGTGGAGTTGGCTTGTAAAATTTGGCCCCCACCTGACTTTCCCTACTAATTATCTGATGAATATCATAATTTAAGTTGTCTTGTTGTGGAAAGTACAAGAATTCTGCTACAAGAAAGTTTTTTGGCCGACAAGTCGACGAGATATTAACGAACAGATGTTAAAGATTGCAGGCTATGTCATTCTCTCAAAAAACTCATTTCTCATACTTATTCCGAATTTGGCCGTTTCGAGTTGTCTAACGCTCGTTTCAGTTTATTTATTTTTCTATATCGCATGACAATAATTGATCGATAAACTAGATGGCTTGAGGTAATGCTAATAACTGGTCAACATTCGGAGATCATTACCTGTACATCCTTGCTACACTAGGTGGCACGATTTTTGGTAACAGATCTACTAGCTACTGACTAATGTGCCAAATTCATGACACGTAATTTGCAAGAAAAATTATAATCCTATGACTTGACGCGCGAAGAATAACACAGTTAACTCATGAGTGCAACTGCTTAGTGAACTCCGTAAGTGCGGCGTTATGTGCATATTGGGAACAGTTCGATTGGCCTACCGCAGTCTCATTGGTACTACTAGGTACGCAATCCAGGTGTCGCGATACCAGAAAGTCAACAGTCTCACAAGTAAAATTTGATCACAATAAGTAAAACCCTGCATACCTAATGAGAGGTTTGAAGTTAATAATGAGCTACGAACGACAAAATATTTTCACAGCAAACACATTGCGTAATAAATAGTCTGGTCCATAACCAATCAGAGAAGGCCAAACGCTCATTTACGTTAAGACGGCATTTGAAACATGTAAGCAAGCCTATCTCGAAATTGATGCAGTTCAACCTACACTGCGGCCAAGTTCTTTGTGATTGATTACAACAAAAGTAATAAATCGTTATCAAATGATTGATTAAGGCCTGCATTTTAGTTCCCTATTCGGGCACCAATTACAACAGGATGTGGTAACGATCAAGAACAAGAACCATTAACATACTACGCGGCAAAGCGTACTTCAGAGCATAATACGTTTATTGGTACAACTTCAGAGCACATACAAGAAACGAGAACAAGACTCCATCCACGAGTGTGATTTAAAATAAACGAAGAAAGTTCCAATTTTGGCGACGGGAACACTTTTACCCACACATTCACCGAATCACATTTTCAGTGAGATAATCTCTTTCATTCGTGTTCATAATATTAAATTAAGAATATTCTTAATTTTCGTTAATTATGTTATTTTTATATAACAGAATTTATAAATTGTTTAAATTCTTATCTTTAACATTTTTAAGCAATATTGACTTGGTGTGAGCAGTTTACTTTTGAGCCTATTTTGCAGAATATGTGAAATTGAATTATAATATTTTAATACGCCCATGATCTTGCTACGGATTATGCTTTTTCTTATGTTAAGAAACCTTGAAATTCAGCGGAAATATTACGTCTACTAAAATATTGTTGGCCACATATTTACACACACACACATATATATATACATCATATATATATATATATATATATATATATATATATATATTATGAAGAGAAACTAAACCTTGCATTAAATAGCAAAAGCAATTTATTAAGATTGCCGATTTCGTCTTTCATTGGTAATTACTAAGCACCTGGTAGGTTCTGGCAAGTACTTTATTAGTGCCTAGATGTTGTGAAAAGTTAATTGGTTAGGTCTAAAACGATACCAAATAGGTTATCTCTCAATCAGAGGTTTTCCTAGAAGCTATTTTATGATTCAAAATGAGCTTTGATGAAACAGTGATTGATTTAGAAGATTCTGATGCAAATAAGCCTAGGTTCGATTCATGAAAGCCGAAATTCTTGCAATTATTTTATATGTGGCTAATAGAAAATATACCGCTCTACTTGATTAGTTTTGTTTGCTATCCTATGCAAGGTTTAATTTTTATTGGCCAAATATTTTCGATAATATCCCACCGTAACGCCTCATTCCAATATCAATTACACAGGTGGCATTGGGTCTGTACAAAAGGGACAGATCATAGGTGGCCAATGGGAATAATAAGTCGCAAGCGATGCCATATCAACTGTGCATGAACGATTTGTCCAAGATGCGGCTATGACGACTTGCAAGACTTTGAAACAAATTTGCTCCAATTCGAGCCACGGTCGCGGAAATTCTGGTAAATAATTGATTAGTGCCCATAATGTAAAAACTCTGGATACTTGATAAACTGCATTTGCCATAATAAGCTAGATTTATTTGCAATTAAAAAATCATTTTAGTACCTAAGTTTCATTCGTAAATTATCTTTAAACATAGAAGCGGAATCCACAGGTTTGAGTATTAAATGAAAAACATTTCTTTTTACTTTCTGCAGAGATTCGTCCAATGTTTTGCTGCTATTAAAATATGGGATTGATTTCAATATAATTGGTTGCACAAATCTCTAGAGACACGTTAGATAAATACCTTACTTCAAATCTGGGCAGTAGCTACAGCCTCTGAATTATATTTAATTTGCTGGTGGAAAACAACTTAACTCATTTATTGATAAAGAAATCTTTCCATGCCTATTTTCCAATGGGTATTTTAGATAAAACTGTCAGATTCCTGAACGTACACACTTAAATAACATAAGAAATTATAAATTTCCGCCGAACTATTGATTCGAGAATAATATGCGTTATTAGAACAGAATTTACAAGGCCTCTACACTCGGATCTTTTTCCACTACAGTCTCACCTATTTGCAACCATCGGAGTGTTTGTTGGTTAATACCAGTAAGGTTTATAATGATCAGTGGATTGATATGACGAAAAATAGTTTACGGTCATAATAATGCTAGTCTACCGCTTCTGTAATAGCCTGGCGGTCTTGTAAGTCAGTGACCTTGCTGATGCTTTAGCTTCGCTTAACGAGAAACTTTCAGTGATGAACGATTATAGCTACTCATCTCACTAACTTTGCATACTCACGGTCAATTGACAGCAATTAAAACTAAACGAAGTGAGTGAATCTGTTAATAAAAATCAGTGTATAATGTGGTAGTTATTGGTGACCCATTTAAATTGCTCTGCAGCATGTACACAGCTGAGTATAATTTTGACTTAAGCACAGAAGGAAAGTTGTATTTTCCCTATTTTCAATAGCTTGTGTCAATCGCTATACATTGTAAAATATTTATATTTGGACGTCTCATTGATATTTAATCGAATATTGGTTGCGCGGGCGGTGATAACATTTACTATAGTCGAGGTTGCGAACTTGATATAAACACCTGATCCATTAAAAATTTACATTTTGTCAGTAGTTTATAATGACAAAATGTAAGTACCTAATGGGTCAGGTGTTTGTTTCACTGATATGTCGTTATGCCTAATTCTGCTGAACTGTGGTCAATTCGCAATTAGGTTCGATAAGGTTTTATTATTAAATTAGCCTAATTAGCATGCCCGTTTAAAATGATGCAATTTTTTTCATTTTAAATTAGTACTGGTAAGAAAACTTTCTTTTTATACCATTATGCTTGCACAATATTTAAATACAATTTCTAACAAGACTTTCTTAAACGAATATTGATTGCGCAAGCGGTGTACCATATAGGATCTAACTAAAGGAAAAGTTAAAGAATAAACATTAGTTAGTAAATAATTGACTATTGTGTTTAGTGCACTGCAGAGTGGCTCATTTGGGTTAAAACAACAGATTTCGTAGCCTATGAGCCTATGCTCGAGCCCTGTATGCGGCAAATTCCCGACAGTATGTGATGAGATCCCAATAGGGAGAAATCGGTCTATACAATACTTATTTTATAGCACAAAAAATATATGTATATAAAGAGTCAGTTATTTATAACAAGATCCCAACCTTGATTATAGTTATAAATCTTTGTTACTTTATACTTCTAGGACGTTTCTTAGATTTCGTTGAATGCCGTGTCGTTAATTTCACTTTTTGTGTGAATTTCTATCTAAAGGCGATACTTAATCTGCTGCAAATATGTAGAAGACTAAAGCTGTTTATCCATTTTGATGACGATTATTAGTTCTGATAGAAGTACACTTAATCTGCTGTCAAACTAACGTTAACATATCGATATAATAAAAGACAACCTTAAGGTGACCACTTAAGTATGTTGCTATGCTCCCTGAACTTTGCATCTTTCTGTCAAATGTAACATTTGAATTCAGATCTCTGTAAAAGGAATTAATGCACTAATTGGGATAAAAAATAGAGCTATTCAGTACTAGAGAAATGCCAAACGTTTTTGGCAAAATTTATTGTTGGATAGTGACATTGTGCCACGTCCAGGTGAAATATTCACAGCAAGCAAATCACATAAACGTCGGGGAAATGACACATTTTATGCACGTCGTATTTAAAATCATCCCCTGGTCCTAAATTAACTGACTTCTTCATAATGATTTCATGACTAATATATTGATTTGAATATGTTAATTCTTCGTTATTTAGAATAAATCTAACAAAAAACTTCGTTCGCTTCATTTCATTTGATTCTGGATTCAAAGCTTAAGCATTCACAAAGTATAAAATATGAAGACAGTGTGTGATTCCTTCTTAAAGTTTCAAAATTTTAAATTTAATAACCTCTGGTTTTCTTAGAGATATATATGTGTATTTTTCGTTAATTTTCTTTAAAGATTACAGTGTATAAACTCTGAATAATAAAGAAGCATACAATAAATCGTCTTACTTTTATGTATGGGAATTCATAATTGTTGGTTAACTTAATAATAGCTTTACTAACAATGTGTTATGGTAGCATAGATAGAACAGAAATCTTCTTTCACTCAAATGAAATTAGGCGATTTAGGAAGTGTTTTTATTCATTTATATGAAGTATTAGATCCTAAGAAATCATTACTTGGCATAAAAAATATACCGAGATGCGTCTCTATTGGATAATAATGCTTGAGTAAACTATAAAACAAACATTGATTGCGCGGGTGGAGGCAATAATTATTTGAATAAAGTTTGCGAGCTTGAATTAAATACCAAGCACATGGCATTTAATCATTTGTCAAAAAATATAGCAAAACAACCATTAGTCACGCATACTGACGCGTTTTGACCTTCCATGATCATCTTCAGAGTACTACGGTAAACTGACTAGCGAGTATCAAACCGCAATACATATATATGGAAAGCTTTCGCCACATATAAATATAGGTAATACAATTGCAAGGCTGGTGATAAAAATTTTAAAATCAAATTTGCGAGCCTGAAGTAAACGCCAATCTTATCATATATAAACAGTCGTCAAAAAAAATAGCAAAACTAACGCTATTGTTCGGCAACTGGTTAAATGCAATGAAGTTAATGTTTACCAGAGTAAACAATTTGAATAAAAACGAAATTCATTGTAAAAAATTAAAAAATAATCTATTTGTAAACATTAATCAACATTTGGGTTTCTGCTTCGACTTTTTCTGTGATTTTCTAAAATTTCAATATAGTTTGTACTGCACAAATTTTGAGAGTAAATTTTGGTTCAAAATTAATCAATATTATTGTATTCTCGGCTTAAAATACCATGTATTTACCAAAGTGAATAACCAGCTGCTTTATTTGTTTAAATCAAGGTTGTGAGATCGTGTTAAATAAAAATCATAATATTTTATTTTTGTATGCGTATCTTTCTTACTAAATGATATATAATTCTTAGAAACCCGCGCTTTGCTCAAATAAAGCAATTCGAGACAATTAGACGTCACAATTCTCACTTATCTTAATCAAAAATATATCGGGATTTTGGTGACCAGTTGGTTAATTGTGTGTAAGCAGTAACACGTATATACATGGAATAGCACATCAGGATCTTACTAGCTTTGGCAAACTTGTTATTAGACATTCCGACAAGCCATATATTAATCTCGACTTTAAAGCTTTGCGGGGTGCCAGCTTCTTAAGGTGCAAGTCAGCGATTTGCGTTCGCGGGTTTGCTTAAATCTGCTATTGTGAAAATCTTACTGTGAATGTTTGACTAGAGGCCTGAGGATGGTTTGGAAAAACTTAGCCGAAACGTCGCCATTCAACCAAGATTAGACCGCACCTCATTTCCAGTTGATAGTATGAACGATGTTAAAGCCTTCGGAAGAAATGGTTGTATACGCATCCAGCCTAATTAAAGACGAAACAGATGCGCTCTTGGAAATAGGGTCTTTGCGAAACTGATAGTGAGAAATGTGCGAAAATAAGACAGTACAATCTCCATTACGAATGTGCAAACCTGTAGTAGTAAAACTAACTTCATATAAAGTATTTGACAAAGCTAACACCCTATATATAGTATATATATTGAGCCTGTAAAGGGAACAAACACTATGGCTACTGTGCTAGAACCTTGTACAAACTCTATGGTTTACGAATATTTATATGTTAAGACACTATGGTTGTCGAGTCGGTACATGAATTCAACACAACGGATATCAATGTATGGTTAAGTTCACCAAAATTGAGAATTACAACTAATTCTGAACAACTGGTACTCCAGCAATTTTTTTTTAAATTAGTTGTTATCATCGCCCATGCAATCAGTAAATGGCTTATTAATTAATTTTAAAAAATTCAACAAAATTTTTCCAAAACCTTTGCTTGGCCGTACATAGAGAACGTAAAGCCAGACTTCCAATAATCTCTTTTTGTTTTGAATACGAGCCTTGGCAAAATTCATAGTTCCCTTTCCATGTGCAAAAATTTAAAAAAAAACATTTTACTAGACACAAGAACCGCTTCTTTCTTACACTATTCTAAAGTATCTCAAAATTCACATCTATTTATATATCAGTTAAAAGACCAAACAAAATAGGAAAATGTAAACATGGAGAGTTTGAAATAAGTCAACAACCAATGAATTTCTTGCATCACCTCGAACATGCTTCTTCTGATCACATAAATCCGGCTTCAATTTGTTTATTCATAAAGTTTCGTACATGGCTAACTCCTTTCTTTTTTACATTTAGTTATTATATTAAATGCTAAGTTTAGAGAACACACGTTGGAAGTCTCGACGATGTCTTGCGTAATTACAGACGTGTATACCCCATTCGATTTAAAAGAGGCTTTTAAGTTGCAATGTTCTCGCATTCGAGTAAATAACCGTCTTGTCGATCGGCCGACTTAAGTTGATTGATAACTTGCGCATTTAAATTGGTAAATAATATTTTTGTCCAAATTAACAGTTGTTTTCATTGATTTCTGGTAAAGGCATATGTTATATCTTAAATAACTCTCGTAATTTAGCTGCATTAAATGTGCGTTCTAATAACGCTTAACTTTCTTTTAAATTATGTGGGAAACTGTATCCCCTTTAAATGGGATGTTCAGGTAGACTGCTTTCTTCTCTAGTCCGAAATATGTCTGTTTCTTTTAACTTCCTCATTTAGAAATGACTCAAATACTTGTCTAGTACAACCATTAGATATTATATCATTTATTGACTTAATATGCTCGTTGCCATTTAAATCTAGACTAACCAACCTGTTAATTTTTGAAAAACAGCCGCGAATATATTTAAAAAATTATATTGAAGAAGCGGGAAACTGCTGTAAGGCAAATACTGTGCAGACCAGGTTGGTTTATTGTAAACTGTTCTGTTTAATTTACCATTAGTTTCTTTCTTTATTAATACATCTAAGAAAGGCAAACAATCATCTTTCTCCTGGTCTGATTTGAAAGTGATATGCTTATTGAAACACTGAAGCAATTGTTTCATCAAGTGCAACATTTGTGAACAAAGTTGTAACATCAAAATGCACAATAATCTTGTTTTTAACATTATTATCTTGAATTATGTTTAAAAAAACAAAAAAGAATAGAGAACGAAATAATTACCTAGTCATCTGTGCAATGGTTGCAGTATACAAACAAGCCATTTAACCAATGCTTCCCATTTAAGTTTCTCGCATAGCACAAAAGAATATGGAATCGGCATTAACACGCACATTTAATGCAGCTAAACTACGAGTGTTATTTAGGGTAACACACTTGCCTTTACCAGCAATCAAAGAGAATCAGCCGTTAATGTTGACATCAAATAATGTTTACCAATATACATGCGCAAGTTGTCGATCAACTTACGTAGGCCGATCGACCAGACGTTTAATTACTTGAATGAGAGAACATTGCAACTTTAACGCCTGTTTTAAATGAAATGGTGAATACACGTCTTTAATTGCGCAGCATGTCTTTGATACCTCATACGTATGTGCCCTAAACGTAGCATTTAAGATAATTACGAAATTCAAAAGCAGAAAGGAGTTACCCATTTTCGAATCTTGAAGGACAAACGAATTGCAGCCGGATTTATGCAAGCCGAAGAAGCGTGTTCAGACATTGAGCTTGAACTCGAGTTGATGCATGCAATTAATTAGCTGTTCCCTTCTTTTATACTCTCTTCATGTTTAAATTATTATATTTTGTTTGGTCTTTTAATTTATTTATAAAGAAGTGTTCATTTTTAGATCCTTTAGAAGAAAATGAGAAAGAAACGATACTTGTATGTGATAAAATTTCTTTTTTTTGCACATGGAAAGTTTACTATTACTCTTCTTTCTAAGTAAGTTTGCTACAAGCGATAGACACATTTCAGTTTTTTTCAGTATTATTCATAAATGGCTGGTTGGTTCAAATCTTTCCCTTTTTCACCGTATTAAGAAGTGTTCCAAGACATGCCAAATTGCGTAAATTCCTGCAATTTATGATAGTACATCTCCGTAGTGTGACTGGCTAGAATCAGAGTTGATATTTATTTCGAGAACGCAAACTTCACGTAAACTACATTTTATTAGTTGCGCCACTAATTATTACATTTATCTATATAATGGTATCTTAATATAGCTCAAAATTTTAAATGAAACTATGATTGATTATTTTATCAACATTGTCCGACTGCATGAAAATGATTAATAGTCACCTTTCAAGCGAGAATGTAATTTTAAAAAGAGACATGTATGTTGCTTGTAATAGCACAAAGTCAAGGGATTTCTAATGAGATGAGATTTTCTAATAGGTAAGGCTGCCTTCGTCTAGGCAAATTTTCAACTACATATGGAAAATATACTGGCAACCAATGTTCGTTGTATTATACTTGCATGAAGTTGATATATGAACAGTCTATGTATTAATATCATGCATATTTTTCAATTCAAATATAAAGAGCCTGTTAACAAGTCTTGATTGTTGGCGTATTAATAAAAAAATTTTAAATAATGTTTCCAAACTTGAACTAAAATCATTTCAAGAACAACCAGCGATTGGCATATTTATGAATCAAGTTGTAGGCATAATACACCTTCCATCGTGTATTTCATGACCAGGCACAAATGGTTTCGAAAAGGGCATGGGAAAAGTTGTCATTGTTTAAGTAGTGCAAAGGTAATGGAATTTAATACTTTTGTGTGTCTTACGATGCTATACCACAATGGGATTGTGTCCTCTGCTGATCGGTTTCTCTATAAAGTGAAAAATAACTTCAAGCAATAATGCATTGTCCTTCGGAATGGTACTAATTGGAGAAAGTGCCATGAAAAATGGTTATGCTAATTCAATTAACCGCGCCAGCTAATTAATTGGTGACACAACATTTACAGCCTAGTTATTGATCTTGTTTAACCGGAACTTTCTGTATCTACAAAAGTTATATAGCCACTTACATCAGTTGACAATTTCATGATCCATCTCCAAATTTTTAAATATATGCATTGATAATAATAGCTATCTTTGCATTGGCGCAAGTGCAAATTAACCATTGTTTATTTTATATTTCACCAATAAGCGTAGTACTTAGAATAGTGGCTATATGGCCCATTAAATGTATTTACTAGGTAACTAAGACATTGTTTAGTCTCTAAATCCAATAAGCAGTGACTACGTTCGTTAAATTGGCATGTTCAGCCAAAAAACTGTCGTGTAAAATATTAAGACATGCCTTGAAAGCATTTAGTCGTTGTTGGTGACGTTTAATTTTTGAAGCTATTCATTTTCTGTCAAAACAGTTATCTAATACTCAACTAATCAGTTTTTCCAGACTGTTTGATTATATAATTAAACGAACAGTGATTGCGCGGGCGGTGATAAAATTTACTATAATCAAGGTTGCGCACTTCATTTAAACATCTGACCCATTAATTACTTATATTTTTTTCAGTATAAACTAAGAATTTCATAGTGTAGAAAAGGCAATTCATCCGGATTCGAACCCTATTCACGGCAAATTCTCGCCAGTACATGATGAGTTCCCAATAAGGACGAAACCGAGTCTACTGGATGAATTGCCTTTTCTACACTATACAATTATTAGTGTATACTGGCAAAATGCATGTACTTCATGGATCACGTGTTTATACCAAGTTCGCAACCACGATTATAGTAAATGCTTGATTATATTTTGATTACCCCTACCTGTTGATTAGTTGTACTACCGGTTAAATACTACTGGATTGATTTTTACCTCAAGCTTGCAAGCTTGATTTAAAGAACTACTATCACCAACCACGCAATTAATACATTTTTAATTTCATTACCTATTTACATGTGGCGAAATCTGAAAAAATTAATGTTCGTGACGGCATACAAATTGTGTAGCCAACATTTCCAATCAAGTAAAATTCATGCGGGACTACTAGATTTGTAAACTAAATAACTGTGTGCATTACTTTACATTTTTTGCGGTTCAATCCTCGCTAATCTGTTTGCCGTCGTACTGTGACGATGATCACGGAAGGTCGAAACGAACCAGTACATGTGACTCGATGTAGTTCTTCTGTTTTGTGTCGGGTTAGGTACAGAAATATCGGTGGTTATTTAAAGAATTCTCATCAACAACCGCACAAGCAATGATTATTTATTAACTTAGCAATTAAAATCTACACTAATCTTTTAAACTCAATTGTCATATAGCTAATTAAAAAATGCATTAAATGACTCTCAAACCAGTAGAATGAGCGTTTCATGTAGTAAATTTACCATACTGGCAGTAAACATAGCTAAAATAACGAAATTATGTCGAATAAAACTAAATCACAAAACCAATAAGCGAAAATATACTATTTAAAACAAAATATCTGGTTAATTAAACGAACATTGGTTGCGCGGGTGGTGATAACAATTATTATAATCAAGGTTGCTGTCTTGATATAAACACCTGACCCATTTATTACTTACATATGTCAGTATAAACTAAGAATTGTATAGTGCAGAAAAGGCAATTCATCCAGTAGACCGGTTTCGTCCTTCTTGGGAACTCATCATGTACTGGCCATCGAGTCCTGTCCGCGGCAAATTCTGGCCAGTACATGATGAGTTCCCAATAAGGACGAAACCGGTCTACTGGATGAATTGCCTTTTCTACACTATACAATTCTTAGTTTATACTGACATATGTAATTAATTAATGGGTCAGATGTTTATATCAAGACCGCAACCTTGATTATAATAAAATATCTGGATATTGGATTAGGTTAACCAAAGATTATTTGCAATAGAAATATTTAAAAGGAGACGTTACATGATAAAGCAATGTCAGATAAAGTTAAAAATGAATGTGTTTCAGACAACAAAAATAGTAAGGAAGGATAAAGAAATTAAGACAAATTGATAAAAATACAATACCTATTTTGAAATCTTAGTTATCACAACCTAGAGGAAGAAAATATTGCGTTGACAATTAAAGAGAAAACTGAAAGATTCTAGAGATGATTACAGTATTATAAACGAGTTCAACTGGTGAGGTTGAACGAAATATTATCCAAATATCATTGAATAAACGTACATCTTGTGAGATATCAACTCATGAAAACAATAGCTCTGAATGCCAATTAAAACGCATTAATAAAGTTAATTTTCAAATTATCTGTCTACTACAAACCGAATGAATTTGGGAAAAAATGCAAAAATGCGTTTCATAACTATTGCAATATTGCAACCTGAATTCTGTTCAACGTGCCAGCCATAACTCTAATGTGTCAAATAGTTCGAGTCTTCGTTATTTTGTCATTTTCAGCGTCTTACAGTCGAATAAGTTTAACTAACATTTTGTGAGGCGTTTATCCGATACCAAAGAAATATGCACGTATTTGTGCAATAAACATTTGGCACATCGGATACGTGTTTGTTCAACTATTATGCCAGGCAGATAAGGTCCTTGTCAGCGCCTACTTACGTTAGTGTGTTTGCGTATTTTGCTCAAAGTTTGAGCATTTTTTGTCGATTATCCTTCTGTTTATTTAATCTATCTCTGTCTTGATTTTGCTGTTTCAGTAAATCAGATAAAGCATATGCCAAACTGTCGCTGTTACCTAACGCTTGCCTGTTAACCAAAAATAAGTATGCTGCTTTACTTGCCTGCTAATTGTGTAGCAAGCCAGACAGGCTAGAAAAGTTTAAGAACCAAAGCATATGGTAATTGAGTACTTCTCAATGTCATTACTCGGGTCGAATTGAGGATAACTGAGGTCCTTCAAATCAGGCTGCCTCAAGTTGTCGGTTTCATGTTTGGCTAAATGTTTCACTGACCCTAAAACTCGAATATGAGCCAGGCTACATATACATATATATATATACATATATATTTGTGTGTGTGTGTGTGTGTCAGTGTGTTTACAATATTCGCTGTTTCTCAAATGACAGTTATTGTTTATGTAAGCGTGTACCTCAAGTACAATGAAACAAGTAGTGTTAGTGAGATTTAGGAATTTGGCTAAATAAAATGTACAAATAACTGAGTCACTCATCCAAATATAATGTTAAAAAATAATAAATTCATTTTGGTACATATTCTTATCTAAGATGATGTAGCTATCACTTTTCATTCTAGAAACTTTACCTCGTTTATCCACTAATTCTTCCAATAACTCATTCAAACTCGCATATGATTATAAATTAATCCACATAGTCATTCAATTTAATTCCTCTCTTATTTTTATTCTATCGGTTATATTTTCGAAATGTTTTAAATTTAATTTATTTATTTATTTATGCACATGCGACTATTATTTTATACATTAAATTTTTTACTTAAATATACTTACAATCATTTACATTTTGTCTCAAATTAGTTTTTGTAATCTCATCCGTCCACATTATCAATATATAAAAATGTTTATAATTATATAATTGCATATAAGATAAACGTACTTCACTTTATTCACTAATAAATTTGGTTATTCTGCGTTTGTCTTTAAAAAAGTAGCTAATGTTTCATATACTCATAAATTCTACTTTGATCAAACTATCATTCACACTATTCTATATTGAGAAATTACTAGCCCATAGAACAAAGGAATCAGTCCTATATTTCATTATTTTTAATACGTTAAAAAATCAATATAAATTCAAAACTTTTCATTCATTCACTTTAGAAATTTGATTACTAATTCCACAATTCATTGACATTCTTAATGAGTCATTCATTAATTCACTTAAAAAGATTTTCATCTACTGAGTCATTAAATCAGTAAATCAATCACTTGATCATTCACTACTATTACTATAATCAAGATTGCGATCTGAGTATAAACACCTGACCCATTAAGTACATAAATTTGCCAGTATAAACTAAGAATTGTGTAGTGTAGAAAAGGCAATTCATCCAGTAGACCGGTTTCGTCCTTATTGGGATCTCATCACATACTGGCTAGAATTTGCCGCGGACAGGACTCGAACATGGGCACGTCTGCTTCGGAACCTGGTGCTCTAACCACTGAGCCATCCTGCCGTACACTACACTGCACACAATTTTCAGTTATATACTAACTAATGTAACCTGGTTAGTCTATTTTTCCTTTAGGTGGAGCTCATATAGCATCCATTTAGACCCAAAGTTCCAACTAACCATCCACAATCTGTCATTACTGAACAGACACCACATTACATGGGTAAGTGGTATTGAAATGAACATTTATATAATTAAACGAACATTGGTTGCGCGGGTGGTGATAACAATTATTATAATCAAGGTTGTGGTCTTGATATAAACACCTGACCCATTAAGTATATAAATTTGCCAGTATAAACTAAGAATTGTGTAGTGTAGAAAAAGCAATTCATCCAGTACACCGGTTTCGTCCTTATTGGGAACTCATCATGTACTGGCCAGAATTTGCCGCGGACAGGACTCGAACCTGGGCACATCTGCTTCGGAATCTGGTGCTCTAACAACTGAGCCACTCTGCCACACAATACGGACAACTATCAGTTAAATTCTTACTAATGTAACTCGGTTAGTATTTTAACTTTTCGGTGGAGCTTATATGGTATTCATTTAGACCCAAAGTTCCAACAAGTGAAAGTGGTATCGAAATGAAAATTAATATAGTTAAACAAATATTGGTTGCGCGAGCGGTGCTAACAATTATCACAATCAAGTTTGCGTTCATGATATAAACACCTGACCCATTAATTACATGTATTGTGGTATCGGTCAAATTACGACAGATTGAGGATTATAAGTTTGAACTTTGGGTCTAAATGGATGCCATATGAGCTCCACCCAAAAAGATTAAACACTAACCAAGGTACATCAGCTAGTATAAAACTGAAAGTTGTGAGAATTGGGCGGCAAGTTCGCTCAGTGCTTAAAGCACAAAACTCCAAATCAGACGTGTTCCGGTTCGTGCCCAGTCCGCAGCACATTCCGGCCAGTACATGATGAGTTCTGAATAATGTCGAAACTGGCCTATTAGATTAATTTCCTTATCTACACCACAAAATTCATCGTTCATACTCGCTAATGTATGTACATAATGGGTCAGGTGTTTATATCAAGATCGAAACCTAGATTAAAATCATTTTTATCACCGCCAACACATCTGATGTTCGTTTACTTAATCATTCAATAGTCAATTCGTCAATATATTTTTTCTTTTATTCATTCTTTCAATCAATCAATTATTCATTTATACATTAAGTTATTCATTTATTCATATATTAAATCATTCATCAATTCAAAATTCATTCATTCACACATTCATTCATGCAGTTATTCATTCATTCATTTAATGAATCTTTAATTCATTAATCCATTAACACCAACAGACACTCATTATATAACTCGTTCAATTATTCAATAATTCATTCAATTATTCAAACATTCTATCATTCAATCATTCATCTATTCACTGCTTCGTTCATTCAATAATTATTTCATTGATTCGTTTATTTTAATCTACTGAAATATTAATTTATGCACTCAGTTCACTTATACAATTACAAATTAATTCATTATTTACCCAATCGTTTTTTTATATTTCGATTAATTCACATATTCAATCATTCATCTATCCACACATTCATTCATTCATTCGCACAATTATTTATGCATTCGTCCATTTATTCATTCATTATTTCATTATACATTCACTCATTCGCATACACATTCGTTAACTAAATAATTCGATCATTCATTCGTTCAAGCAAAAATTCATTGACCAGTCATTTATCATTCATTCAATCATTTATTCATTCATTCATTCGTTCATTCATGCACACATTATATCAATTATTCATTGTTTATTTTAATGATACATAAATTTCTCATTTCTTTTTATGAATCTATTATTCATTTATTCAATTATAATTATATTTTTGCTTTCATTAGCTTCATTTGTCGTTTTTTTCATTAGCTTCATTCAAATTTTATATTTGTTAAATGGGTCAATTAGCTATTCTTTGTATAATTTATTTATCTGTTTATTTAATCCGTAATTTTACTATACATTGCTTCGTTATGCATTACATTATTTATTTACTGTTAGTGATTTTCTTCCTTTATTTAGTCACTTTTTTAATTCGTAATTTGCATTTTTTTTCCTTATATGCTTACAATTTCTTTTTATTAAATTAATCTACTTTGCATCAATTGCTCTGTAATATGTCGTTTTACATTGCGACAAGTTACGCAGCTGTGCCACATTGTCCTAATTCCCATATTAAACTTTCAACTACAAATTTCATAATACCTTTCTCGAAGGTGGATGTCGATAAATTTTTTAAAGTATTTAGTTTCGATTCTATGATGTTTTATGCAGAAATAATATAACTATATTTTCTGAATGCAATCCAAAGAGAAAATGTATATTTTGTGAGGGTTGGAAATAGGGCAATATGCAACCACTTTCTGCATTATCCAAAATTCATGGCCAACGCACAAACAAGTTTTTCTGCTTTTAGTATTTATACATAAATTGAGAAATATTTCTTTTCGAAACAAAACTTGATCGTAAAACAGCCTTTCTAAATGAGTAAATAACAATCCCATTATATTTAACCAGTCGTCGAAAAACATAACAAAACTACCGCCAGCCGTTATCTTGTTCGACGACTGGTTAAATACAATGGGATTGGTGCTTACTCCAGGCTCGCAAACTTGATTTAAATTTGTGAGCTTGAAGTAAACATCAAACCCATTGTATTTAACCAGTCTTCGAACAACATAGCAAAACTACCGCCAGCCGCAACGTACTTAGTGCGTTATTCGAAGACTGGCTAAATACAATGGGTTTGGTGTTTACTTCAAGCTCGCAAACTTGATTTAAAGCATTGTTACCACCACCCGCGCAATCAATTATTGTTAAATTCATTTAAATTATTGTTACCACCACCCGCGCAATCAATTATTGTTTAATTGTATTTTCTAAATGAGTGCAAACACCAAATCCTTCTATTCAGATTTCAACTCGACTGAAATATTTTGTACTGTTTATTGAAAGCAAAGATAACCGAACGGTGTCAAGTTGCATTAAAATATTACATTAAGTTAAATTATAGCATATACAAATTTTGTTTGACAATTGTAGAATAGTTCCCCTTGTATTTAGTCCGAATTTTCCTTTGATTTGCACCTTTAGTGCATATTTTTCTGGCTAAAATAATTCACAGAAACAGTTGAAGTCACTTACATCCACATTGGGTGGTACATGACCCACTCGTCTGCCAGGATGGGGTCGTCGTGCACATCATAATTCTTGGTTAGAAACCCTTAGGGTTATGGCATCGAATCGAGCTCAGTGGCGATCTTGTTGCAGATGTCTAGTGGAATCATCTTCGTAAATTTCTTTTCTTAGTAGGACAAAGTTAGCTGCGAGGTTTTGTTTGTTTATGACATGATACATTGAAATCCGCAAGGAAGCTGTATTGCTGATGTTGCCTTGTCCGAATGCTAACTTGGCCATAATGTTGTTATTTTGCATCATTTGTGTAAATTATCCTCATTTTAGCTGGACTTTGATGTAAATATACCTTCAGCTTTTTTTAAAGATATCTGAGTAGTCACTGTATTTCAATTCTTCAACTGTATAAATATTATATATTTAAATCAACTTTCGATTTGGCAAAAATTTAGCGTATTTTTCTGTGTTTAATTAACAAATTTTAAACATAAATTCTGAAAAGAATTTTTTACGAACTATTTCAGGAAAATTAATTATGGACGGCTTTAGTCTGAAGAGACAAGTGAGAACCCATCATCGAAATATTGTCCAAAGGACAAAAAACTATTCGTACGAATGTCAGGAAACTAATATTAAACAAAATGATTAGCTAAACAAGCCATAATAAAAATATATTTAACATTTGTTTTGGAAATATTTGTTCGACGCATATGGATTAGCAAATGAATAATTTGGCCATATTTTATACTACGATTGAGGCATGCGGACATAAAATTTAGCCGAGGCTGTATTGGTTTAATAAGGCAATATAAAATGTGCGTTTAAGGTTTTCCGAATAATCGTTCTGCAAAAGATCCAACCTATCTCAATTTCTGTGAAACTAATTTATCTCTTAATCCGACCTCATTCTTTCTTATTCTTCTAAATTTTATTTGATGCACATCCCAGAGGCAGGAATTAGGCTTCACCACTTAAATAACATATATTTGACATTTGTATTTGAAATGTTTGTTCAAACGGATGTAGAGTAGTAAACGGATAATTTGGCCATGTATTGCACTATGTTTAAATCATGTGGACATAAAATTTAGCCGAGACCTGAAATGGATCAATACACATTAACTGTATTGGTCCAATAAGGCGTTTAATGTTTTCCGAATAAACTCTGTGCAAAAGATCCCACCTATCTCAATTTCTGTGCAACGCATTTATCATTTAATCCGACATCATTCTTTCTAATTTTCTAAACATTATTTGATGAGCATCCCAGACGCTGGAATTAGGCTTCACCGCTTTAAATTTTCTCCGTAATTTTCAAGTAGACAGATTTCGCGGTTCATAAAACGAAAAATTTAGCACAGAATAAGCTAATTATCACAGTTGGTTCTGAGTTAAAATCTGACTATTAAAATCGAGCTAAAAATGATTAAATGCGTAATAATTATCTCAAGAAATTAATAAGGTCCATTGTCAAAGGAATGAGGAAAAATACAAACAAGTGCAGATATGGAAAAATGCTATTTTATCGGAAAAATTAATTTAATGACGAATCAGTTCCCCGCACGGACAACTTAAAATGCTGTAATTAGCCTTAACTTGCACGTTTATAGACAAAAATTTGACAGTTTATATAAGGCAGCGAATTTGACTTTAACAGAAATAAAAGTTAAAATACCGTTACTGACGAAATCAAGAATTATTTTAAAAATAAATTAAAACAGACATTCATTGTGTGGGTAGTGATAGTTAATTTGAAAACCAATTTTGCACACTTAAGGTAAGTACCAATTCCATTGTATCGACTCATTCGCACGACATTGAAAAACTGCCGTCAATAACATGAATTGGCGTATTTTACCACTCCATAATCGACATAGTTGCATGACAAATACTGACTTGCACAGATCAAACCCTAATGCATATATAAGTTTTGCAATACAAGATTTGCAACTCTCTCCCTAATAGTCTCGCATACATTGCTCTTGAATGGAAATGTCAGCTGCAAAATTTGTATTCAATCATAAACATAACATTCGACGCGTTTCAGCCTTCTCTGGTAACAAACACAAAGCGACGGCAAATTAACTAACGAATAAAAGGTGATAACGTGTCAGTGTGAGCGACTGTCTGTCATTTTCCCATGTTCTGCACCTTTTTTAAATCAAGGTTGCGAGCTTGAACTAAATAACAATCCCGTTGTATTTAATCAGTCGTCGAACAGCATAGCAAAAATACCGTAAGTCATCCGTACTATGATTAATTCAAGCTCGCAAACTTGATCGCCTGCGCAATAAATGATTGGTTAAAAATTTGATATAATTGTTAGTCCCAACCTTCCGAAATTGAATAAAAGAATTATTTAAAAATATATATGGGCGTGAGTAGCTGCTCCACAACCGTAGCCCGGTGGACTAGACGGTTTTCAACCAAGAATTTAAGAATTTTGCATTTTAAACGCGTGCTAAAATGAATTCTAAACTCGCATCCGTAATTGAACAGTATATTATTGAACCTCGCACGTATGCCCGTTAGATATTTTTTTGAATATAATTTTGCAATTTATGAAGCAGCCTTGTGTTATATCATCGAAAAATGGTTTTTCATTAAATAATTATTTATATGAATCACGCCTAGTAATTATGACAAAAAACTACTTGTAGTACATATTATTATGAGGTAAAATCCATTGTCATCATCCAATGGCAAGGAAATCTGCCGGAAATTATTTCAATCTGTAGACTCAAACCTTCATAATAATCTAATGTTATTTCAGTTACCACGCAGCAGAATAATTCTAACTTCATATAAAATAATTTGATCTGATCTTTACTATGCTCAATAAGGTTGATCATATCCGTAGTTCCGTTTTCTCCCACGATATTTAGATTCATATTCTCAAGTATCGTTTTCAATCGATAGGTCATTCAACAAATAATACTCACAAATAGTATATCAAGTGACAGATATAGTCTAATATGCTTTTTTGATACTTATTACTGGTATCTCAATAGACAGTTACTTTTTTAAGCATAATTGTATAGAAGCATTCATCCATATAATAAAACTTCCAATGAATAAATTGGTGTTTTACTTTGAACGCGTTGGAATAACTGTGAGGTTTAGATGTGTTTTATGTGGGTATGTGTCTGTGTGTATGTGGGTTTATTGCTGTGTAGTCTGACCATTTACTGTGTCTATTAAATCATTATTCTGCAGTTAATTAATGTGTTTTCATACCGTGTGTAATTTCCTTCATTACATATTCCTTTTGAAACGTCACATCAACTATATAGATAATTCTTTAAATCAAGTGTGCGTGCGACAGTCGGTAGTTTTGTTATGCTTTTCGACGACTGGTTAAATCCAATGGTATTGGTGCTTAATTCAAGCTCGCAAACATGATTTAAAGAATTGTTACCACCACCCGTGCAATCAATTATTGTTTAATTTTATTGTCTATAGATGTGTGTGTGACGAAAGCTACAAATAGTTAATGTTCGTGACTGCATAGAAATTGTGCAGCAGACATTTCCAGTCGCGTACAATATATGCCAGACCACTAGAAGTGAGAGCCGCATAGCTAATTTTGATATCCATATATATGCAATTCGGTTCAACCCTCGCTAGTCAGTTTGCCGTCGTACTCTGATGATCAAGGAAGGTTGAAACTCGTCAGTCCGTTGCGGCTGGCGGTAGTTTTGTTATGTTGTTCGACGACTTGTTAAATACAATGGAATTGGTGATTACTTCAAGCACACAAACTTGATTTAAATAATTGTTACCACCACCCGCACAATCAATTTTTGTTTAATTGTATATAGATAATTTTGGCTTTATATCTAATCGAAATCACCGCCAATTTATCATGATTTATTATTGCCGTTTTAAATTTCTTATGGTTTGTTTAACTTTAAACTTTGCATTAGTCGAGTGAATTTTGTAAAATAAACGTCTCTTTCATAATAATTAAATCTGTTCACTTTGTCCCTTTGTGGTTTTTTTTAGATAAAGAGACTTAGAAATAAGTGCAGAATAATAAAACTCACCTGTTTATTGCGCATTACTTAGATAGTAACAATTTGAGCGAAGTTGACGTTCAGTATTTCAAGAAATCATACCATAATTTAATCAAAAATTAATTTAATCTATCAAAATTAATAATGTAGATAATTTAACTACCAAAACCACACATTTATTAGGAAGGATAAACCTATTGTTATGCGTAAATGTAGCTGTACCTTGCACACCGTTGTCCTAATTTCTTGTTTTTATTCCGCCTCATTCTTTTGTGGGTTAATAGATAGCACTCGTAGGTCGGTAAAATTTTGAATCCACTACATTTCCAGATGCACAGCCTTTTTTTGGCCTTGATTGATGGATTATCACTTGTCTCTACACTCTAAAGCCGTCCAATGGCTGGAGGTCGTAAAACGGCGGTGGAACCAGATGTTCCGAAGTGTTCGCATAAAAAACACAGCTGCATTTTAAATTAGCTTACATCATCCAACACACTTGCCTCGCTGGTATCTCTACATTGCCATCGAAAACTAACCAGTATATTTCATATTCGGATGAAAAACACATTATTAACAAAGTGAATAATGACCATTTTTTCGAGACCACTAATTATCACTTTACTATCTTTAGTTTATATACATTCAGGGTTTTCAATTGATTATGTGGATGGCAACTAGTCTGATTTGGGCTGATTGGTTAGTGCATTTTCGTGTGTGTCTGTGTGTGTATGTTTGCATTTAGTGGTTGTTTTACCTTGTAATGTAGAGTATCCAATATCCTTTGAAAGATTGCGCAGTGCCAGATTCATTTGTTGAATCTACGCAATTTTCGTCGCGCGTTGTCGCTTTGCACTATTAGTTTCGCAAAGATCCGATGTATACCCATTTTCAATCCGATCTTTGCAGAGTGATTTTTCAGATTTGGTCATTTTTGTATTGATGGTTTGAAAGTTAACCAAATGTTCGCATTGTTAACTGTTACACGCACGAAGGTTTCTTCTCCGGGAATCGTCATACGTTTCGCCTTGTTCTTTAAATTTGTTCTGTCCCCTTGGTAACACCGCAGGGTGTGCAGATTGCAGTGTCGAATGCTCATATTTTTTTCGAAATGGCTTTTGTTATTACCAATTGTTGTGATACCGTTTGTTCAGCTACATTTTCTCCTTCATTTTGTTGCAAATCCGATCGAATATTTATTAAGTCTGGTCCAGTGGGTGTTTGCAGTAAATGACCATTATTCACTTTATTATCAATATATTTTTTCGTCCTAATAAGAAATATACCTTTAAAAAATTTATTTCTGGAGTACGGTCATGTACTTTTATCCTGGATTTAGTTGGTCCGCTATTTTTTTATTAGATTGGTGTTTATACCAGTTCTCAATCATGATTTAAATAAATGATAAAATCACCCATGCAATCAATAATTATTTAATTGTATAACTCTTCAATTTAATAACACTACCTCAGGTAGCTTTGTGTCAGTTCTATAATAACAGTTGGAAGTGGCTAGTTGGAGCTTCAGGCCTGAAGAGGTGTCACATAGACTCCACCTGAAGGAAAGTTTAACCAATAACCTAAGTTAGTTAATAGTCGAAAATTCTGTGCTGTGTGCGGCTGGGTGGTGCAGTAGAAATAGTCACCGACTCTGAAGCAAACGTGCCTCGACTCGAGTTCTGTCCATAGCAAAATGATGGAGAGTATTCGACCAGTTAACAACATATAATATGTTTAATTTTACTGAAAAAGTTACATATAATGCGATTGGTGCTTATAGGCAGCTTGAAACATTGATTTGAGTAATTGTCAAAGGCATTTTTATCGCTTTCGTTATTTAACATTCTGGTGCATATATTTATGATAGCTTGGTTGTTGACATTTCACTTGATGTAAAAAATATTGCCAGACTAAAATGGATGACATCCGCATTTTTGGAATTCAACAACTTAAAATTATATCGATATTTGACCTTAATTGACCAGCTTTCCGCAGAAATCTGATGATGACAAAAAAAGTTCGAAATTTGTTAATGTTTGGCGTAAATTAATGTTGTTGAGTTGCTGTCTTGTTAAAAGAACATGTTAGGTTATTTTCACAAATCCTGAAATTTATTTTAAAGAAAATGAAATATATTTTCGTCACTCCGTCAATTTATTTTATGAATAAATAAAGGACAGAATGGACAAATGTTTCTACAGTCTCTCACACCGAAAAAATAAAAGAAATATTGCTCATCAAAAGAGCATAAAACCCGTTCTGCAAATTACGTTTTCGCCTCAATGCAACTGATTGGATTATTGTAATTTTTGATATTATGATATTAATAAAAATTATTCTTTTTCTAGGTGTTCATTTCATGAGTCTTATTATTTCTGCGTTATTCCTTGTACCATTTTTCATCATCAATATCATCTTCACCTTTAACATCATCATTATAATCATCATCATCGTCATCATCATCACCATTAATAATATTTATATTATTATTATTATTATTATTATTATTATTAGTAGTAGTAGTATACTAGTTTTAGTAGTATTTCTAGTAGTAGTACTAGTAGAACCAGTAGTAGTAGTAATAATAATATTATTATTTTTGTTCTTACTATCATTGCTAGCACTGAAAATATTGCTATATGTATTATTAATATATAAATAATTTAAAATATTATTATTTTTAGTAGGGGTAATCATAGTTGTATACGTAGTGATATTATTATATTATTATATTTTTATATTATTACAGCAGAAGTATTAGTAGTAGTATTAATAGTAATATTACTAGAAATAATAGTATTTATTGTAATAGTTTTAGTAATGGTAGTAGTAGTAGTAACAGTAGTTCTATTAATATAGTTTAGATGCAATAATAGTAGTAGAAGCAGTAGTAGTATTATAAGTATTAATGCTATTATTAATATTATTATTTTTGTTATTACTTTCATTATTCTTGATAGTAACATAAATTCTGTTATTAATATTATTATTAGTAGTAGTAGTAGTAGTAGTAGTAGTAGTAGTAGTAGTATTAGTAGTAGTAGTAGTATTAATATCAGCAGTAGTATCAGAAGTATTTTTATTATTAGTAATATTAATAATAGTTGTATCATCAGGATTAGTAGTAGTATTAATAGTAGCATTAGTATTTGTAGTATTAGTGATTACAATAGTGATTTTAGTAGTACCAGTAGTAGTATTAGTAATATAAATAATATCATTATAAGTATTATTATAATAAGTATTATCATTAGTAGAATTATTCTTAGTAGCAATAAGTGCATCATTATAAATATTTTTTTATTAAAAATGGTAGAATTAGTTTAAGTAGTTGTATTAATAATAATAGTAGTGCTATCAGTATCATAGTCCTCATTAATGTGAATCGTGTTCGTCATGACCATGGCGATTCTGTGGTGGTGGAGATGGTGGTAGAGGGGATGTATAATTTATTCAGACATGAGATAAATTATTATATAAACATATTGACCTTATTTTTAATTCTTGAGGTTAGCTAATTATACCTAATTTATTTATTGATAGGAGGTCATAGGAATGATCGATGGAAAGAGATTTTCATGGCGAGTATTTATTTTACCTAATTATCTTTTGTTAAGTCATCCAGTGCAATTAACCCTCCGCGGGACTGCTGGAAATTTGCAAGTTTTTAAAATAATCGCCTAGGGAGACAAGCGTTATACGCATCCCTACACTAACGCTCGCACACACATAACACAAACATGGATGAATTTTATTGTTAAATAAATGCCGTTTTGTTAGCAAACTACCAGAATTATTTAAAATTATGATGCAAAACACAGCTCGTTACTGAAAAACACTTTGAACAGCTGATAATCCAGACACTTATAAAACCTTGTAAGCAGATATTACCTGTAAAAAACAGAATTTAATCGACCGCCAGCCGCAACGCACTAACGCGTTTCGACCTTCCATGATCATCATCAGAGTACGGCGGCAAACTGACTAGCGAGCATCAAACCGTATTCATTTATATGGAAAGCAAAATTATATATGCGACTCTCACATCTAGTAGTCTTGCAGTTATTGTACGTGACCGGAAATGTCGGCTGCACAATTTCTATGCTGTCACGAGAATTAGCTGTTTGTAGCTTTCACCACACACATATTTTTTGTTGTGTTTTTTGACAACTGATTTAATACAATAGGACTTGTGTTTACTTCAAGCTCGCAAACTTGATTTAAAGAATTGTTACCAACACCCTCGCAATCAATTATTGTAGAATGAAAACTATTCTTCCTGATAAGATTAGTATGTCCCCCAGGTGTATTCATTTGATTGCCTGCGCGTTAGCGATTACCGCATTGGATTTTTTTCACTACAAAATGTGCACCCAATGTTCTGCAATTATTTGATTGAATGTAAAATAAAATCAAAATTTTACTCTAGTGGTGGTGGTTACTATTCTTTAAATCAAGTTTGCGAGCTTACAGTAAACACCAATCCCATTGTATTTAACCAGTCGTCGAACAACATAACAAAACTACCGCACGTCGCAACATACTGACGCGTTTCGACCTTCCATGATCATCATCAGATTACGACGGCGAACTGACTATCGAGGATCAAACCGCATTGCATTTATATGGAAAGCAAAATTAGATATGCGGCTCTCACCTCCAGCAGTCTCGCATACATTGTACGCCACCGGAAATGTCGGCTGCACAATTTCCATGCAGTCACGAACATTAGCTGTTTGTAGCTTTCGCCACACACATGAACACAGACAATACAATTATACAAAAATTGATTGCGCGGGTGGTGGTAACAATTCTTTAAATCAAGTTTGCGAGCTTGAAGTAAACACCAATCACATTGTGTTTATGCTATTCAACGACTGGTTAAATACCATGGGATTGGTGTTTACTTCAAGCTCACAAACCTGATTTAAAGAATTGTCACCACCACCCGCGCAATCAATTATTGTTCAATTGTATTGGCTATATATGTATATGTGGCGAAAGCTGCAAACATTTAATGTTCGTGACTGGATAGAATTTGTGCAGCCGATATTTCCAGTCAAGTTCAATGTATGCAAGACTGCTAGAGGTGAAAGCCGCATATCTAAATTTGATTTCCATATATATTCAATGCGGTTTGATCCTCGATAGTCAGTTTGCCGTCGTACTCTGATGATGAACATGGAAGGTCGAAATGCCTCAGTGCGTTTCGACTGGCGGCAGTTTTGTTATGTTGCTCGACGATTGGTTAAATACCATGGGATTGGTGTTTACTTCAAGCTCGCAAACTTGATATAAAGAAATGCTGTTTAGTTTATCTGAAATAAATATCTCTGGCCCGAAATAAGCACCAAGCACTTTTCTAACCTACGAACAATATAACGAAACTAGCCTCAGTTGCAGAAGTTGAAGCGCTTCCAAATTCCATGTCCATCATCAGAGTGTTGCAACGCGCTAATTCACATGGATCAAGCCGCTAAGTATATATTATTAAATTTTTTTAAAAGTCCATTCTAATCCACAGAATTATCTCACGGAAATTGAACTTGATTGGTACACCAGCCGAAAAATTTCTATTCATGATGATCTACCAGATTGCGCAGTTTGATCATCACATTTACAGTATCCAAAGTTTTCTTTCGAGGTTACAATATTTGCTCAATCAGTTTCGTGGTGGCCGGCGGCTAATTGATGCCTAACTTACGGACGCATCAACATCATTCTTAATAGCCACTGGAAATGAGGTACGATCTAATCTGCACTGACTTGATTAGATTGTATCTCAGTTACACTGGTTAATATGAATGATGTTAAAGCCTTCGGAGGAACAGGATGAATCAGCACCCATCCACAACGAAGTCGAAATCGATCCGTAACTGGAAATGGGAATCAATTGGTTGTTTGCGAAACTGATAGTGCAAATGTACCACCCGCGATAGAAAACCGTGGCTACTCAAAATTTCTGTGCATTACCACTCATAACCTTCTTGCAGCATTCGCCAAATTCAAATAAGCTATGAAATTAGACAATTTCTTGTCATGAGGATTTTACTAGCAGTTTAAATTTCGTATCAATTTTGCAAACTTGAAATAAATTAAAATAGAATTATTTACATTAGTCGCGCAACAATGTGAATATGCCGTTAGTTTTGCGTAAATCATTGAACCCTCATGTGTTCTTGTTGTTCTTATTCATCATAGAAATACTACGACTACTGAGGTCAAATATTTGAGCAAATTAATATGGAGCTATGAAGGAATACTATATGCCGTCACCGCAAACTAATTTGATTTAGCAATTTTTGTAAACAAATAATATTAAGAAGTGTGTATAAATTGTTTCCCATCTAGTAACAAATTAGTTCAAATATGGCCAGTAGGATATGCAAAATTCGGCATGAAGTAAAGGTATGATCTCATGTGCACATTCGTTTCGTGCTTACTAGAGATTCATCAGTAGGAGCCGGTATTATGCTCTATACCAACTATATTTTGGTGCGAAATGTGGGACAAGCCGAATTTAACCGTATAAAAATTTTTTAGGAAATTGCATTGGCTATTTTTAGCATAATGCTTGACTAGATACATTTTAAGTTTAGGAAATATGGCTGGCTGAAATTTCTGAGTAGCTATTGAACAAGAATTGTACTCAGGTTTAACAATGTTTTCGTTGATTTATCCCATTAGTGTTGTGCGAATCTGGTGTGCTATTTTTACGCTTTACAAATACTTAATATGTATGAGTGCGTTGATTCTTCGCAAACAGAAATAAGATATGAGCATGTTTCAATAATTCATGCCGTGGGTTTCAACAAAAATGAGATAATAGATACGGATCATGCCTACCGTTAGAATAAATGGAAGTTAGAATAGTTTCTTATCTAGCTTTCATTGATATTCACACCATAATTAAAATCTAGGAGAAACTACTCCTTGCAACAAGTTTCCCATCTTTGAAGATGCACAGTATGTACGTATTACAGTTTCTGTGTCATTACCTTTCTTTAGCACGCATAATACGACGCTTTCACAAAGATCCGATTGATCAAAATTTCCAATTTTGTTTTGTCTTTGATCGGGTTGAGTTATTATTCGTCCGAATGGAAATGCGGTTCTTTCACATCTTTGCCAGTAAACAAATATTTGATAGAACCGCATTTTCATTGGAGCGAATAAAAACTCAACCCGATCAAAGACAAAATAAAATTGGAAATTGTGATCATTCGGATCTTTGTGAAACTGTCCGTGCAAGGCTACTACCCGCGTACGCAAAACGTGGCATTGGAATATATGAAGCTGGCACTTCGAAAAAATTCAAAAAATACTTGAGTATCAAATATAATACGACGCTGTGGTTTGTATGGCCGTTGTCTGCGTAGAGTTTTCAACAAATTACACTGAATAAAACTTATAATCACCTATATCTTTTAACCAACTCATCATTATATTTCGTATTTTCTCCCGCAATTCTGTACCTTCATGTGAAGTTTCGCTGTTTTACTAAGCACCTCTGTCTCTCAAGTACTCACAATAATAAACACGTCGCAACAGAGTTGCAAATCTCGAATCGTTTACATTTCCAAGCGCACCGATTTTTGCCTTGATTGATGAGTTCTCACCTGTCCCATCCATTTGAAGCCTTCCATCAACTGCTTGTCTGAAAATGATGCTGGAACCAGACTTTCCGATCTTTCTCCTAATTTTCGCGACTTCATTTCTAGTCCCATCTTCAGGATTGACACCATACTCACAGAAAAATACAACTTTTGGCAAATGTGGTATCTTCATTCAAGACCGATATATTTATATTTATTATAATTCCTAAAGTATTTTTATTATCTATCCTAATATCCGGTCTCCATACCTATTCTTTTATACTCACATATATAAACAAACTTATACTAGTCACCCCTCTCCCTCACACACACGACAACCTACATATACATTTATGTGTAGTCTAATCTAAAGTGACATTTATAGAATGAATATAAGTCAACCCTATGGATTGATATACAGGCTTATCCTTGAAGTCTATAATTTTTAAAATTACTTTTCCGGACGCGTAAAAGGATCAATTTTTTTAAAATTTTAATCATATTGCAGTAATCCTCAAATTCCCGGTTTACCTAATCTCATCCTGTGTGTCATAGGTCATAGAAAATGAGAGGCTAGTAAAACCGTTGAAAGAATATAATTTTATTCTATCGTTTGTACAAGACCGAATAAGGAGCCTACACTAACTAATGCTATCTAAAACAAATACACATTTAAACTTATATCCTGTATGAATTTAATCATTTTCATTAACATATCTCTGTCAAAACCATATACGTATCTATGTATATATAAAATTATATGTAAGAAACAAGGTGGGTTCCTACAAATCACCTTCGGTATATAATATATGGCATTATTTTTATTAAATTTCATTATTTTCTTACTTATATTTATTTATATTCACATCTTATTTAACATATCAATTTATATATAAGACTACACACTATATCTTATGCATATATATATATATATATATATATACATATAAATATATAAGCAAAAGTGTCGGTTCTTCCCACATATTTTATTATTATCTATCTATCCATCATATAGATATATATGTGTATGCAAAATATATAATATAAATATTATATAAGAAAACCATGTGAATCCCTCAATGGATAAATTATATCAGTCAAAACACATCTATTATTATTTAAAAATATATATATATATATATATATATACATATATATACATATATATATATTTATATATATATAAGTAAAACAATAGTTTCTTTAAACTTCAAATTATGCACCCTGAGAATATATTCTAACTACTTTACATATATATTTTTATTTATACTCACATTCTATATAAATACATAAATATTCATACATATAAACGTCTACATACAATATATATTATGCATATCTAAATTAACATTAAATCAACCATAAGAGTTCCCCTCACATCATATATAAGAACATAAATATTCACTCACATATATATTGCAAATATTCAAGTAAGCATTTAAGCAAGCATATGTGTTCATCCCACATCTTAAATGAATATATAGAATCATTTATATATATATATATATATATATATATATATATATATATATATATATGTCTGCACCATATATATAATGCATATTTAAATATACTCATATTCAACCATGCAGTTTCTGCATACATATAAATCAGTATTATTCATCCCATTATATATATATATATATATATATATATATATATATATATATATAATGCTTATTTGTGCTTGTGATACATACAGCAATCTGTTTACAGCCATCTCAGTTTATATGATTACCTGACTCCATTGAGTGGCTGGTTATGTGTGATCTATGACGATGTCCATATTTGCAGTTATATGCTCTCTTCTAGTTACCTTTATTGGACGCCAGGTTACAACTTTATACTTGAGTTTGCAAACTTTACAAAGTATCTCATAGACCCCTGATGTATTGAGGGGTTCTATTTTTTCTTTCTGCTTCGGTAGTTTATTGTCTGTTGAAATTGATTTTCTTAACACTTTTATTATTTTGTATTTTGTTGCTAATGTCCTAACTTTTCTACTTATTTTAGAATATGTTATAAACAGTGTTCTGTGCTTATCTTCATTTTGCTTTTATGAATCCCTTACCTGATTTTCTTGATTTAATTTTCCATTAAATCGCCATAGCTTCTTGTTTATGATTTTATCAGTTAATTTTGCCGGATACCCATTTATCCTGAATATTTCTTTCAATTTCATTTATTCTTTGTCCCTATATTTTAAATCTACTATTTTAACACTTCTTATTATCATGGATTTTAGAATGCCTATTTTCATCCCAAACGGGGGATTAGAGCGATAATTCAGGAGGATACCGGGATAAGTATCCTTCCTGTAAATATCTTTTTCTAATGTTTGACCAATTCGATTTAATTTTACATCTAGAAAAGATAATTCTTCTTTTCTTTTTTCTAATGTAAAATTTGCAGAAAATTCTCTAACTCCTTATCTCCATGATTCGATATTAATAAGATGTAATCTCAGAACCGTAAATATAAGTCTGGTTTGAAAGATTTTTTTTAAGTAATGCATTTAAATATTAGTGACTGGGATCGATAATGATTGTCTCGTAGTAACACCTTTAACTTGAAGGTAGAATTCATTTCTAAATATAAAGTATGTAGAGGACAAACAAATTTTAAACATTTCCATAATACTCCTTAACATCATTTACTACCTTCTAGTATTTCAAGATATTTCGTTTAACAACGTTGGACACACTCTAATTCAACCTGCACAGAAATTTTAGTATACATGGATACCACATCTAGGCTTACCAGTTTATCATTCTCTAATAATTAAATTTCACCAATAATGTCAGAAAAGTGATCAATGTTCATTAATGTATAATCTATAAAATATGTTTATTTTTTATTCTATGTTATAGATATTTGGACATTTTATAAGTTGGAGAATTCTGGAAATTGACAATTAACATAAGTGGATTGTCTTTTGTATGAATCTTTACTAAGCCATACACCATGGGAGGGAGTGTGTCTCTTTTTATTATTGAGTTTCCAAGCACTGAATCTAATTTTCCAGACCCAATCATTTGATTAATCAAAGCTTTTACGTCATATTGTAACTTATCAATTGGATCCTTATTTGTTTTGTTATAAACTTCTTTATTATTTAATTGTACATTCATCAATCACACACATCAAACAAGGCCAAAAATCGGCGCACCTGTAAATGTAAATTGTTCAAAATTTCATCGATCTACGAGTGTCATCAATCGTCACGCACAAGAAAAGGGCGGGAAAATCCAAAAACAAGAAGGACAGCACCGCGCAATATAAATCAACATTTAAGAGTTCGCAAATCTTTACTGGTAAATTGGAATACCTTATTGTTACACACTCGCGTTAATTTAAGTATTCCTTGATTAAAATTCGTCACGGAAGCCGTCATTATTGACAAAAGAAAACTGAATTCCTTATGGAACACTCAGTCCCTATCAAAATTCTCTATATACGTGCGAATAAAGCTATTGCCTAGATAATTGAAAGGCTACTATTTTTACACTAATTATTAATTTAATCAATAATTAATTTAATTTACAAATGAAATACAATCAGTCTATTGTTTAGCACTTATTAAAAGTGCTCACCATTGCTATAATTCAACCATCATTGATTGCGCGGCCAGTGATGATAATAATTTAAATCAAGTTTGCAAGCTTGATATAAACATCAATCCCATTATATACATATTCGTCATTATAAACAAAACACCGTATAATGCATACAGTAGACCGGTTTCACCCTGGATACGTCTGTTTCGGTGTCTGTGGCTCTAAACACTGAGCCATACTGTGGCACATGGGCACAGTGGTTGGGATGAAAGGTTATATTATTACACATAGACAAGATAGTGGTGGCTAATTTGAATTTTAAATCTAAATGACGACAAATAGAATCTACACGAAGTAAAGGCTAGACAAAAACATCAAAATATCATTTCAGTATATGGCGGAGAATTATGCTTAATGTGCAGAAAATTGACGCAGTGGACAGAGTAACAGACTCCGAGGCAATCAAGCCCAGATTCGAGCCCTCAACTTGGTAAAATTCTAGACAGTACCTGATGAGTGCCCAAAAATGGACGAAACCAGTCTACTGGATGAATTACATTTGCAACCTTATACAATGCTTAGATTAAACGGAAAAATGGTTACTCTTTCTTCTCCTCGACAGATGCTGTTAATATTCCGTTAAGTCCTACTATAGCGAAGCAGTTTGGTTTCCAGTTATAATTGCATATATCTCGAGTTATTTATAGTGTACTCTCGAGCATCGCTGACACCTTCGCTTTTGATGACACCTTCCAATTATCTAACGTCCTTCTTCAAATGAGTATGTTTTGTCCACATTATTAGCTCCCTCACTAAGCGAATCTCTGTCATGATGCTTAATTTATTTATCGATTCTAAAGTGTTCATAGTTTTAGCCAATATATCTTCCATCTATCTCCTTATAATAGACGACATCTAAGTTGGATTACAAAGCTTTATTGAGGAATAAGAATATTTAATGATTACTCATTCGTGTTAGTTTAAGTAGAATTTGAATGGAAATTGTCGCAAAAACTATTGAAATTTGTTCAAGAAAGCTGATTTCCTATTTGACATTTTGAATCCCAACCGAAATTCCACATCAATAGTGCGACCTGGTGATAAACCCTAACACCATTATATAATTAAACAAACATTGTTTGCGCGGGCGGTGATAACAATTAATATAATCAAGGTTGCGATCTTGATATAAACATTCGACCTATTAAGTACATACATTTGTTAGTATAAACTAAAAATTGTATAGTTTCGAAAAGGCAATTCATCCAGTAGACCGGTTTCGTCCTTATTGGGAACTCATCACGTGCTGGCCAGAATTTGCCTCGGACAGGGCTCGAACCTGGGCACGTCTGCTTCGTAATCTGGTTTTTGAAACACTGAGCCACCCTGCCGCACACTACACCACACAAAATTTTCAGTTCAATACTAACTAATGTAACTTTGTTAGTCTATATTTCCTTTAGGTGGAGCTTATATGGCATCCATTTACACCGAAAGTTTCAACTAGCCATCCCAAATATGTCATTACTGAACAGACACCACACTACATGGGGAAGTGGTATTGAAATGAACATTTATATAATTAAACGAACATTATTGGGAACTCATCTTGTACTGGCCAGAATTTGCCGCGGACAGGGCTCGAACCTAGGCACGTCTGCTTCGGAATATGGCTTTCTATCCACTGAGCCACAATTCCGCACCAATACCATTATTTACATACATACTAAGCATTGGATAATGCAGAAAAGGCAATTCGTTTGATTATAAAAAATGCTATATTTAGATGTACACAATGCTATTTCGTAGAGGTCTTCAGTTGCTAATAGTGATTTAATTTCATATTCAAAATAACTAATCTTGCATTATAATTATCTATACATAATATTCAGTGTTATGTGGTTCTCAGGCCTATTTATCTAATATGCATGGCAAATGACAATAATTTCGGCTTCCCAGCTTCTTTACAATCATGGTTATCCCGCACAAGGAAAGGCGGCGAGATTTAAAACATGGCTATAACAGTTATGTTGCGGACGCCATAAGCTGACGTGCGTCTATATATAATAATAGATTGTGTCTGGGATGTGAACGTGGAACAAGGATCAATTCGAGAAAAGTTGTATACAGTCAAATTAAGAAAATTCGGAAGAAAATGTGTGCAAAATCTTGTTCTAACATCAGTTTCAGTCAACCAACTGATGGAGGAATTCAGAATGAGGAAACAAGTTATAACCCATCAATCAAGGCCGAAAATCGGTGCACTTCGAAATGTAAATGATGCAAGATTTTACCGACCTACCAGTTCTATCAATTGTCCCGCACAGGAAAACGATAGCGAGAATCTAAACAAGAAGGGCAGCACTGATAAATTTACATAAGAAGTGAAGCATTATCAAAGATAACGACTATTTCACACCTTGATAAGTTATCTTTTCTCCTAGCTGTTACGAATGCACTACAGAAAACTAAAATAATGTATATAATACGGAATAGGCATGTAATGTTTATTTAAATTGTGTAACTAATATAATGATTTAAGAAGTCTGTGATAAGTACGTAAATTAAGCAATGGTTTCAAGAATTTAGTTAAAAAGTTATTCTGGAGCAAGTAATGCGTTTTTATAATTTATAAAACAAGCCATTTACAACTAAAGAAATTCAGCTTAAAGCTAACTTCATTTTTATAGAAGAAAATTCGAATGCACTGTCTAATTTGTTAAACTTATTTAGATTTACTTGTCATTCGCCAGTACAACTCGGCATTCACAAAAGAGGAGAAATTTACTTTCTGCTTTGTGACAATATGTCAGACTGAATACCTACGTTCAATTCTTATAAAGATTAATAAATGGTAGACCGGGTAAAAATATGCGCTCATTCTGTACGTTTATTCATTTAAAAGTATTTCGCAATGAAGAATACTGTTTGTGTGCGTGAGTAAGCTTAGTTCCCTGTAAGAGAAATATGTTTTTATGCCTGGTATTGAATAAATTTTTGCATTTATGAATGTGTGCTTATTTGTCAATTTAAAGTGTACACCAACCATTATTTCGCTAGGGATTAGTCAGTTCCCAAAGGGCTAAATGGCATAGATTGTTCCAATTGTTGATGGATTCATCAGGAAAGTTGGTAAGCTGTATTGGTAGCTATTTTTTATATTACTAAACAGGCAGAAATGCATTTTTGCAAAAACATTGATAAATAATCTACACCTTTCTCTCTGTCTATACACTCCTTATATATATATATATATATATATATATATATATATATATATAATAAATTCAATATTACGACCAAAGTTGGCATGGTTATGTTCTATTATGACAGATCTGGAAACTCTAGCTACAACTTTATGCTAAACGTGATGCCAAGTCGGCCAGAAGTGAGAGCCACATATCAATTCGTATTTCCATATATATTCAATGCGGTTTGATCCTCGCTAGTCAGTTTGCCGTCTTACTCTGATGATGATCATGGAAAGTTGAAACGCGTCAGTACGTTGCGGCTGGCGGTAGTTTTGTTATGTTGTTCGACGACTGGTTAAATACAATGGGATTGGTGTTTACTTCAAGCAAGCAAACTTGAGCTCTGGTCAGGGCGAATTTAAGCATTTAATGACGAGTTTTCAATAAATATGAAATTGATCTACTTGGTTAGCTATCTTTGCTTATTTATACAATGTTTAGGCAATATTGGCAATATATATATATATATATATATATATATATATATATATATATTGTCAGCAAAGTCTAGATATTGCACAATATGGTACATACAATTCATCAATACGCACTCAAATATAGCTATCAAAATTACCACCGCCGGAGATCGAAAAGGTCCACATGTGTTGCTGCTTCTTGAGCTCACCTATAGTACAGACTCTAGGTCACTTAGTGAGAAGATAACATATTTAACTTTTATTTCCAGAGTTAGATTACATATTTTACCATTTTAATATATTCATTTCGGAAAATGGCAATTTCATTTCAACAAGTAGAACGGTTTCGACCTTCTTGCACACTGTTCAAGTACTTATATATATATGAGAAGAAAAATTGTGAAACTTGTAACGATATATATATATATATATATATATTTATATATATAGGTATATATATATATATATATATATATATAAGAAAAAAGTACCGTAGCCTATGGATTAAAATTTGTAAATAAATATTATTTCTACCAGTATCTTTTTCATTGGTTAAGGCAATTTTATCTCATTTTTTTTAAATAGTGAATTTATACAACATGGTTACCCTATTTCACGAAAGAATATTAGTGCGTCATACGTGCAGATTTGCTAAATGTGTGAAACGCGCGCTCTATTATAAAATTTCTCTGAATGAGAAAAATAACCAAAAATATGTGATTAAGCATTGGGAAATTGCCATTCAGCATCAGTCGGAGAATATTTATCGCTGTATTCTAGTTAACGTCAATTAAAGAAATTAAAGAAGATAACTTCAAAATGAAATGTCTACCTATAGAATCAAATTTAAATACAATTTATTTTTTGGAAACACGTTTCTCGGCTTACCGAAGGTGCTAGGAGAAGAGAAATGGACAAAACAGCGCGAAATGCAATACAATATTTCAAGAACACACTGTTTCCAGAAAATTTAAGAAATTATTGTTTAACCAAAACGAGAATAAGTAAACGTGGGGAAACGCACATGCAGGCATTCATGCAATACCTTTTTGAAGACGCTATCAAACATAAAACAACGGAGAACTATGAAAACCCTCTCTGTAGATTGGAACTCCAATGATCATATGGTTAATACGTGAGCACATTCGAAGCCAATAAACTGTTTACTAGAAGGCATCTGGCGGGACTAAATAAGCTACAACGATAGAGACAAATCAGACACATGAAGCTAGGCAAATAGACAGGTATACTGATAATGAATTCTACTGATTTTACTCAAGCTATATTAAAAACTCGTACTGAAAGCACAATGTTTAAACGCGAAATGATACAACGCGATACCATTGCTAAATTATTAGTTTCTAGAACGATGATTCTAAACAGAATTATTTCGAAAGTCGAAACTAAGCAGGAAATTGACACAGAGGACAAAAATCCATTTATTATATAATGTAAAAATGCATAGTCATTAGATTCAACACCAACGATACTATATCGGCTGTCTACAGTTCACTCAATAACCAGCAAAAATAATCTTCCTCCTTTCAGACCCATATTATCTAAGGTCAACTTTCCGCGACATAGTGCACCAGATTATTATGCCAGATAATAAAACATATAAAGAGTAAAAAATTTAAACACGTGGTTCAGAAAAACTTACACTTCATGAACAATATTCGTGAATTCGATTCAAAAGAGAGGGAAATTAAGTGCCTAGATAGACCATCCCTATTTACATGTATTCCGATAAATAAAAATATAAATATTCTCTGTGAATATCTGCGATCATCAGTAGCAAAAATATTGAAAGAAATGGACGACATAAGAGAACTTCTTTTATTATTGACATCCAACATTGAAGTTTTATCCTAAGGAGTCTTCTATAGTCAAATTGATGACATAGGTATGGGTAGCCCTCTTTGACAAATATTAGCAAACATATATATGCATAATTTATAAACAATTGGATTTAAACCATTTACCAATGGAGCCCATTCGTACATACGCTAAGTTGACGATACTTTCATGGTCATCAGAAAGATTGAAGATACAAACGTACCGCTACATCACATAAACAAGGTCAACCAAGCAATGTAATTTACTTTGGAAGATGAAAAATAAAGGATATCTATCGTTTCAAGGTGTAGGAGTAAAGAAAGCTGGTCGGTTAACAGGAAATCAAGTAGGACTGTGTAGCCTATCCAATATTCCAATGATACATCAGGAGCGTACAAATGGAACCTCATACTCATTTTGGGTATACGAACACGCAAGATTTGTCCACCTACAAACATTGAATTATATCTAATATTGCCCTGCAAAATGTTGAGAAACAAGGGGTATCCCGAAATTTTATCTAATATAATATGAGGCAAATTAATAAAATCGAGACTAATCTGGAAGAAAGTAAATTATCACACAGAATAAGGCTAAATGCTCACTTTGGAGGTAATCTTCCAGCTGAGATTCTTGTAGGAAAATAATTCGAGCGACTAGAGCACATTTGCTGTTAATACATGTGAGAGTTGTGTTCAACATGACAAAACTTGTGATAATCAATGAAAATGACAGCCTCTGTGGGACGTCGACACTTTATCTTTGTATATATTTCAATGTTCCTACAACGCTCAGTACATCTGTATTTCAAAAAGAGGCTCGAAATAAAAATAAGCCAGCATCTCTCTCAAACACTGTTAAAAAGGTGTGCATATTCTGCACAAAAATCAGCGATTTGCTAAATTGTATTACTCACACGTCACGTTGTCATTAGTAAAACATTTTCGTTTCAATACAAGGCAATATCGAAAGAAAAATGCGTGTGGCTTTTTAATCTGTTGCAGTTTATATGTTTTTTCTTTGCTTAAACGCGCAAAAACTAAATAAAAAACGAAGTCAAATTGGATTGGAACAGAAGCATAACAAAAACGCCTAAGAAAGTAACAGGCGTATCTCAAAATATGGCATCCGGAAATTGCGGGGACATTCGAAAGTAAGGCGATCGGCATATCGCATAGCTTTACGAAAAAGATGCAGTCTAAGATAGAATAGGTTACGATAAATGTACATTTACGATTGGATGAGCGAAAATATCACGCGCGAGTTAGTGAGACTGCTATTAGTTTTATACATTTTCACCTGGTTATGAGCAAAAGGAATGGTACATATCTCCAGTAGGGAAACTGTGTCTAACCAAATTTAATCACCATCTGCGCATTCCGTGAATGCTAAATTATTAAACGAACATTGGTTGCGCGGGAGGTGATAACAATTATTGTAATCAAGGTTTCGGTCTTGATATAAACACCTGACCCATTAATTACTCACCTATGTCAGTATAAACTAAGAATTGTATAGTGTAGAAAGGGCAATTCATCCAGTAGACCGGTTTCGTTCTTATTTGGAACTCATCACGTACTGGCCAGAATTTACCGCGGACAGGACTCGAACCTGGGCACGTCTGCTTAATGGGTCAGGTGTTTATATCAAGACCGCAACCTTGATTATAAAAATTGTTATCACCATCCGCGCAACCAATGTTCGTCTAATTATATAAATTTTCATTTCAATACCACTTCCCCATGTGGTGTGGTGTCTTAACTATAATTACAGTTTGGGGATGGTTAGTT
>JAQBSW010002152.1:52500-110240 GCA_029291075.1 Eudiplozoon nipponicum | reverse complement strand
GATATTAAGTATGAGGACACATGCAAGTTAGTGCAGGACATAGCGGACTTGAATTTAAATGACACAAGCAATAATATAAGCATATCAGACTCTACTGTGAATTTTAGGACTTCCAGCGATCTGGCATCTATGGGGCTTACAGACACGAATAGGTTAGGGGCCTCAACAAAATTTGGCGACCGCGCCAGTCCAAAAATATTAAGTCTACCACAGTATAAGTCAGAAAAACATTCAAGTTGGGTAGGAGATGCCCAAATGATATTTAGTGCTTACAATATCGTGAACCCTATGGAGAAATTTGTTGCAGCATGGATGGCATTGCCTGAAAATTTCCGAAATGCTTTGGAAAATTTCAGAGACAGAACTGTAGAAGAAAAGCCGTATAATGCATTTGAGTTATTAATGGCAGAAATTCAACAGAGATATCAGCCTGGAAGATCAGCGCAAATGTGCGAATTATTACGCTTAGAAAAAATGGGGCGTCAACTGCCGTCCGAATTTTACGAACGCCTTTGCACAAAAGCTTCCAGGTTGAATATATCTAGAGATGTAGTCAACTCCATTTTTACAGCTGAGCTACCAATTAGGCTCAGAACAACAATGGAAGTATTTGACACAATGAACATAGATTGGCCAACAAAACTCAGAGGGTTAGACGGCGTGTATAAACAGCAAGAACCACAAGTACATGCTGTAATGGCAGATTCTGTAACGATGCAGCCAGTCAGGGCAGATACCGAAAACCACCTGACTATACAAGAAACTTTGCATTTCTTATGTAGAGAAGTTGCTAGCCGGAATTCTTGGATCGTTAACAAGCCATCTCACTCGTGAAAAGAGCACGATCAAGAAGTCTTGGCCTATAAACTTGAGTCAAGAAGACCGAGAAAATTTCCAAAAGGCCAAGGATATGTTAAGTGACGTAACCACATTAGCACCTGTAGATTGGGAAAAACCTTTCGAACTAATCACAGATGCCTCAGATGTTGCATTAGGGGCAGTGCTACAGCAAAGAGATCAGGACGTAGTAAGACCGATTGGGTTTTATAGCCGTAAGCTTAATGATCGAGAAAAACGTTATGATACGTTTGGTAAAGAGCTTCTAGCAGTGTATGCAGCAGTGATACACTTCGAGCATTACTTAGATGGTCACAAGTTTAAGTTATTGACCGATCATAAGCCATTGATTAGCATACTTGGTAAGACAGCTAGGCTTAATTACTCTCGTAGAGTAAATTCCCAAATAACACGGTTAGCAGAGTTCGATTTCACTGTGTCTCATATTGCTGGTAAGGAGAATGTGGTGGCCGATGCACTTAGCCGACCGAATGAAGCTGATGTCGAGACTGATATTTCAAGGTCCATTAAAAAGTTTAGATGAATCAATGCACGATTTCGTTAGTCAAATCGAGGAAGCGCAAGGATCGGATCCCTTTACATTAGTATTATCTAAAAGACCGGGATATGTTCGTAAGCTCATAAGTGGCAAGTGGTTGTTATGCGAAACATCTAGAAGTCAACCACGACCATATGTGCCATTGGAGTTACGGGCCAAGATTATCCAAGTGTTGCATGACATGGGTCATCCATCCATTAAAGCCACCATTCGATTGATCAACGACAGATACGTATGGCCGCACATGTCTAAAGACATACGGGTATGGGTAAGAGCCTGTGCCAAGTGTCAAACGTGTAAGGTGTGGAGACATACCAGAACCGAGATAAAGAACATTGGAATACCAAATGGACGGTTCAGACACGTACACATAGACATTGTTGAGATGCCTGAAGTAAACGGAAACAAATACTTGCTGACTATGGTAGATAGATTTAGTCGTCAATTTGAAGTGGCGATTTTAAAAGACATGACAGCGCAAGAAGTTTTGTTCGCGTTTCTACATAATTGGATATCGCGTTATGGTGTTCCGGAAAAGGTCACTAGTGATCGCGGTAGTCAATTTATGTCAGAGCTTTTCGTAAGATCCCTCAACATCATGGGAACCACTATAATACATACTAGCGCGTATAACCCACGAGCAAATGGGATGGTAGAAAGGCTACATCGTGAACTGAAAGCTGCATTAAGGTGTACTAGTGGAACAAGCTGGATACACGATCTTCCTATAGTACTACTCGCCATGCGCAACAGATATAGGGCACAATTAGGAACTTCCATAGCAGAATTGGTTTATGGAGAACCATTAAGGTTGCCTGGAGATCTTCTAATAGAAACTCCAAGTAGTCTTGATTGGGCTTCTAGTTATGTAGATTGGTTTGTAGGAGCACTTAGAGACAAGATGTGTCGTTTGGCCCCAACCAAGACTAGAAAACCTAAAACTAAATGCTATGTGTCCTCCGATTTAAAATCGGCTTCGCATGTATATATAACTAATGAGAATAGGAAGAACTGCCTAACACCATTTTACAAAGGACCTTACAAGGTCAAGAAGATGACTGACAAGAATGTCATCATAGAAATAAATGGCATTGAGGATTGTGTTACGTTGGATCGCTGTATTCCCCAGTTTATCTGGATTGACGGTGTGACCGAATTAAAAGATGCGTCGAATGACCGTTCCATGGGCGAATCTGAGGTGTGCAATCCCATCTTGCAGACACATAATGAAATGCAGTACTCGGAAGAACCGTTGTCTAACATATCAAAATCTTATTCTACTGAATCACAGCATGAAAATTATTTGTCGACACCAGATGATATTGAAGAACCAGCGAATGTTATATCGGGCGAGATGACGACGTCAGGGGCGCCAGTATGCACAAAACGTTCTGGAAGAATACATCGTCAGCCGAAGAACGATGATTACATCTACTATTAGTCGTTCCTCTCTTTTTTTGAGAAGGTGGTGTATGTGGAGGATGTTGAATCCTCCGCCTTATATAAAATGACCTTGAATGATAAATTTAAACCACCATAGCTGATTGTAACAACTTTATTTAAAAAGAATTTTTTCTTTTTATTTTCCAGAACATTCTTTGTTTAAAGACTTGATTTTTAAAATTGTGCGCTATTTTCAGTTTTTGAGTATCTCGCTTCAACTGTCTGGTCGATAATTTTGGTCTGCTGCATTTTAACATTTCTTTCCATAATAAACGATTACAACATTGTACAATAAACATCTTCCAATCCTTGCCTTGTGTTCTGATATAATATAGCACTGAGGAGGAGCCTTGGAACAGGTATAATTGTTTTATTTGTGGGTCACGTACACATCAAAACAGATTATTGCTGGCATAGTAGCTGTCCGACTCTCACCTTCCGATTGCCATTGTAAGTGTCAATTTAATTATTAAAACTTTTGATCATGGATACCGATATTAAGTATGAGGACACATGCAAGTTAGTGCAGGACATAGCGGACTTGAATTTAAATGACACTAGCAATAATATAAGCATATCAGATTCTACTGTGAATTTTAGGACTTCCAGCGAACTGGCATCTATGGGGCTTACAGACACGGATAGGTTAGGGGCCTCAACACTGTACAATTTATCAGCATCAGAAAGATCAGCTGTAAACAGTGATAGATTCTTCATCAAAATTAGGAAAATTTAAGGTATAATTCGAGTATAACAGTTTGGAAGAAAAAAGGTAACCATGACTAATAATTGATTGTATGCATTGTTGATTAACAAGATGATATAATGCATAACATTTCAGTTTTAAGAATACAAAATTTGAAGATAGAATCTCGAGAAATTATGCTGCTGAAAAACAATTAATCCTGTCTTTTATTTAACCATGAGAAAGTGTTATCATAATCAAAATTAAAAATATCAACACGTCTAGTAACTTGTGTTGACAATATATAATATTTTTGCCGTCTAGAGCACGGCAATTTTGACTAACAGTGAATTTTAATTTACTTTGCAACATTGTGTAAGATATACGTATGATGATTCGACATAGCCTTCTCACATCATCCATTGGAATGAGATCGGATGTTAAAAATGAGCACAGCCCAAAAACAAATTTTCTCCGACGATCGCTACCAGGCATATGTAGGAATGGCATAGCATCGCTAAAAAAGAAGCTACCCCGCTAAACCTCTTACAATAACCGCAATACCACCTACATAAATGGTGCCCGGTTTCGTCGAGCGGACAGCCAATAAATACTTAATCTGCAACTATAGTCCATGAGAATATGAAGCAGGCGCTAGTCCGCCCGCTAGTCCAAGCACTTTGGATGAATGCCACGGAATAATGAATCCGGTAAAGCGGGGAAAACACACAAGAAAGTAAATCCTGAGCCACAACGCTCAGCGAGCCTCCCTCTCGAGATCACAATTGTCGAAGACAGCCACACGATGACGGGTGACGACGATGTAACATTGCTGTATGTATTCGACAGCGCGCACACACACAAGATGATGATCTTGTAACAGTTCCAGAGCTACCGGTGTGCTTTTGCGGTAGAGCACAATCAAACTATTGCCTTTACAGCGGCGTCTCCAGACAAGTCATGCTTCAAACGCCCAAATGCCTGAAACCAGTCTCATCGTCATTTGCCATTATCAATATCTTTTCTCATACTTGACTCATAATCTGGTGAATTATTCCTCATAGGCATTGGTTTAGATGTCAGCTTACTCTGCCATAATTATTCTGAACCCACCCACCTACTCAAAACCAGCAGTTTTACCTGCGCCAATGGCTCCAGCATAGCGACGTTTGGGGTACGAGTACACACAATCTCGTTCTCCAATTCAAAACGATGTTTCAAGTATCCTTTCATCATTGCCAACACGACAAGAAACATCATTGGACGTGACTTTCTCTAACATTTCGACTTCACTATACGTCCACAAACACAAGCAAAACGCACTGCTGACAATCAGTTGCTATCATCAGCGCTCAAACACACGACTCACGCCACAGCAGTCTCATCTATTCAGCTAATTCCACCAATCCTCATATACCACAACTGGACGATTTTCTAAAGCGACTTGAACAGATTTTCAAACGTATCTCTTTTATGCCGATCTCAAGAGGAAGCGTGCCACCACAGCTCATTGCATCATCTTATCGAAACCACTTCCTCATCTTCCCAGAGCACGTTCATTGACACCACACAATCATAAGGCAGCCGAGGAAGAATTCGCCATGCTACATCAACAGGGCATTTGTGCACGATCCAGCTAACCATTTTCGTCGCCTGTGGTAGTGATAGCAAAGAGTGACTCCGGAACTGCACTCATTGGTGGCACTCACGAATATCATTATATTCCTTTCGGTCTCAAGAACGCATCTCAAACATTTCAAAGCGTTATGGACGAAATACTAGACGGTCCACCATTTGTAATTCCATATTTAGACGACATTCTGGTATTCTCCAACTCAATGTCCGAAAATATGCAGTATATTAATATTCTGCTCGCACGTCTAGCAAAATTTGGCCTCCGGCTTCATGACAACAAATGTGTCTTTGCGCAAACAAAAATGTAACTCCTTGGTCATCAAATTTACCAGAAAGGCACAACAACTCTACTTGCTAAGGTTCGTGCCATTCAAGATCTACAGCCTCCAACTACCGTTTGAGCGTTATAACGGTTCTTGGCTAAGATGAACTACTATTCTCGATTCGTACCTTGTCTTGCCAAGATACTAGCTCTTCTTCACAAATATCTCATGCCAGAAAACCGTTTTGTTTAGAAATCACAACTGATTCAGCTCAACATAGATGAAGTGCAGGCTAACGAGGATGCCAAAAGGGCTTTATGAAAAGCGACCATGCCTCATTCACCTGATTGGTCTCAAAGAGGCATCCGACGTTGCTACAGGCGCAGTACTTCAACAGTCCATCAATGGCGTACACCGACCTATCGCGTTCTTCTCGCAAAAACTACAAACTCGCGAGAAGCAATTTTATACATTAGTTAAAGAGTTACTCCCTATCTACCGGTGATCCTACATTTCCACAACTATCTGGATGACCGAAAGTTGAAGATCTACACACCACCTTCCTCTACTCCCAATACTCATAGGAAAGAAAGAATATTTATATTCACGACGTGTTAGCTGGCAACTTACACGAATACACGAGTATGAATGTGAAGTCACTCAAGTCAAAGGGTCAGAAAACGTAGTCGCAGACTCCGTGAACCGTCCTGCAGAACTCTGCGCCTCCATCCTGTGTCCTTCATCTATAAGTGCTCAGGAATTGCAAGCAGCACAGAAAGATAACCCATCACTTTGTACATTTAATATCAAATGCCTGAAAGCACTTGATTATGATGGAACTCTGCTGCAGTGTGAAATAACTGGCCTTTTATATCTGAAAAACTCCGTCACAAGATTTTTGAGGCTAACCATTCAATGAGCCATCCATCTGACGTAGCCTCAGTGGAAATTTAATCCAGAATTTATTTTTGGATTGGCATGCGGCGAGATGTCAAGAAGTTGTCAAACTAATGTCTAAAATGTCAAAAATGCAAAGTGACGAGACACACCAAACGGCGCCACAAGTCTTAAAAGTGCCCAAAGTACGGTTCACGCACATGCACTTTGATCTGGTAACCTTACCTATCGTGAACAATATACGCTATTTACTGTCAATACGGGATCGCACCACTTGATGGTACGAAGCCATACAACTGTCAGATATGAAGCAAGACACTGTCAGTAATGCTTTATAGCTCAATTGGTTCACTCGGTTTGGTGCTTCAGCTGAAATGTCAATCAATCTTGGCGCACAGTTCCTTCGCGAAATATTCGCTGCCCTATTGAAATATAATTGTGTCAAAAACTCAGTGACCGCGGCTCGTAATCATAGAGTAAATGATTTCGTCAAAAGACCAAACCGGGAACTGAAAGCGGCGCTCAAGGTTAGTCCAGAAGAAAATTGGCTTTCGGCTTTGCCGAAAATACTCCTGTCAATGCGAACAAGACCTCGAGTGTCGATCAAATGCAGATCCACTAAAATGGTGTTTGGCAAATGTCTACGGCTGCCTTGCGAACTAGTCTTTTTTTCATAATGTTACACTCGAATTATACCTTAATTTTTCCTATTTTGATGATGAATCTATTATTCCTTACAGCCGAACTTTCTGATATTGATATATTGTTCAGTGCAACTAGTGAGATTTACTTATCTACATGAGACAAATTGCAAATTTTTATTTGATGTGATAACTTTTTTTTATATATTGTACATTTTCCAATTTTTTTATTTGATGGAACATATGGGGTTTGAATCCAAATAAAGGTATTCTATTCTATTCTATTTTATTCTATCAATGCGAACAAGACCTCGAGTGTCGATCAAATGCAGATCCACTAAAATGGTGTTTGGCGAATGTCTACGGCTGCCTGGCGAACTAGTCTGATCAGGCTCTGAAACTGCGATAACGATGAACGATCCGGCATTTCTGTTTCCACTTCGCAGTTACCTACATTATAACACTCAGAATCGGCCGATCTGTCATACGCGTCCGCAGCATGGTCATATCTACAAACACAAAGATTTTGGTGTCTGCAAATGGTTCTTCGTCGACAACGACTTGGATGACAGGATTCTAGGCAAACCGAAGCGCGGTCCTTACCGTGTGTTAAATCGAGGTCATAATTACATACTTTTGGAGATTAATGGTAAAGCTGAAGCTGTCTCCAAACACAGATTATCCCCGGCCGACGTTGATCTAAATGACCCGCTGTTCCACGATGTTGACCTATCAGGCTAGAAAGAGACAATAATTCCACTTCAAGACAGTTTTGCTGGCCAAAGGCTGACGCCTGATATTTCACCAGCAACAGAGCTAACTGACGTCGTCACGCCGCCGTCAGTGTCAACAGAGCCAATGTAAGTGTTTACTCGATACGGCAGAGCCATAATATCTCCGCGCAAGGTTAGCCGCCTTCATTGTGTAATAATTTTTATTGTTTGGGGGATGTATGTAACTCTGGTATACCAATCGTTTCAATTTCAGTTTTGTTATGACGCCAAACTTTACAAGTTTGACACCGGGCACATGTTTTTACCCAAGCTCTTATGTCTTTCGACATCTTAGGCAATACATATCTATCAGTGACCATCCTGATAGTTACCTTAATGGAAGGATGACTGAATTCATGTAGCTGTTGAATTACCTTATACCTTAATTCTAACGGGACATAAGGTCTAGGTTGGCTCCTGGATATTTCACATAATAACCACTTATCTCCAATCTTCCTGCGTGTATATGTAGTATTCTTTGCCAACACTGCTACTAAAGGATCAAGACCTGGTGCTTCCATCAATTTCTGGACAAAATCATTAGAAGATACGACAGAGCATACGAGTGACTCCGAACGAATCATATCTTCATCTGATACGTCTGGTCTACTGAGAGTATCTGCCACCACATTCTCTTTCCTGAGATATGACTAATGGTAAAATCAAATTCTGCGAGTCGGGTTATTTGTGAATTCACCCTCCGATAATAATTTTCCTATTTGCTTTCCCAAGGATACTCAACAACGATTTATGATCAGTTAATATTATAAAATGATGTCTATCTAGGTAGTGCTCAAAATGCAACACTGCAGAATAAACTGCTAGTAACTCCTTTCCAAGCGTATCATATCGCTTCTCGCGATCTTGGAGTTTTCGACTATAGAATCCAATCGGCTTGACTATACCATTTTCCCGTTGGTGTAACACTGCTCCTATGGCTACATCAGAAGCATCTGTGACCAGCTCAAACGGCTTAGTCCAATCCACAGGTGCTAATGTGGTTATTTGGCTTAACAGATCTTTGGCCCTCTGGAATTCTTCCTTGTTATCTTGGCTAAAATTAATAGACCAAAACTTCTTGATCGCGCTCCGTTCACGAACCAAATGTCGAATTAACGACCCTAATATTCCAGCTAAACCTGGTATGAACAGACTATAGTAGCTAATCATGCCCAAAAATCTACGCAACTGGTGTACAGTTCTAGGTTCTGGCACATGCTTGATTGCTTGTACCTTGTCTTCCAAGGGCTTGATTCCATCCTTGGAAATGGTGTGTCCAAGATATTTTACGGTAGAGCAACCAATCCTACTCTTTTCTGGTTTCACTACCAATCCATAATGTTCCAGCTTAGACAAAACGATGTACAAATGCTCCCTGTGTTCCTCCCTAGATTGACTATATATAATGATGTCATCTATATACACTCTAGCAAATGAACAGTCTGAAAGAACCTTTTCCGTCAGACGCTGGAATGTCTGACTTGCATTCTTCAACCCCAAAGGCATACATAAGAATTCATGCGATCCTCCTCCAGGGAATCGCACTGCTGTGAGCGGTATAGATTCTGCCTCCATGGGTACTTGATAGTACGCCTTCTGCAGATCTAACGTTGTATATACCTCATACCCCATTATATCCTTGATAGTACCTGGTCTGGTAGATATATGAATCACTTGTTACTTAGAGTTTTAGGATTAGGTAATACAACCTCTCTCTGATGACCTGTTCAGGCTTCAACAACCAACCGCTTAAATTCTTCAATAGCAACCTGCTGCTTATGTTGTGCTAACGGTTGAGCCTTCGGCGAAAAAGGTAGTGGTTCCACCAACTCGATTTGGTGTTCTATGCCTGTCTTTAAACCCTTGCGTTTAGCATTGAATGGCAGAAACACGGCCAGGTGTTTCTCGATGACATCCACCAAGTCATCGGCGACGACGGGTCTGGGTAGTCTCACTGACCTAACTACTAAGGTCCCAGTCTCAGCATAAGTCACTATCCCAGTGCCTTGTCCAATGGTCCTAGATTTGGGATCTAAAGCGAGATTAAAATGGATCAAAAAGTCCATCCCAATAATGTTATCCTTTATATCAGCGACCAGAAAATTCCACGTAAATGGAGATTTCTGCCCCAATGTCTCTGACAATTCTTTAACCCCCTTAACCTCAATTGGACTTCCATTAGCAGCCCATAGTTGATAATCGATTGTGGAGCTATCTATTTTCACCACATTGGATCGAACTATGCTCACCTCTGCACCCGTGTCTATAAAGAAGTTTAACCCGCTAAGTTCATCTGTTATAACGAACTTAGTGTTGCTATAACCAGCAACCTCTTTAAGATTACCTTCCAGCCGAAATATAACAGATTTACAGACAGTATTACCGCGCGTTTCTTCCATCGAAGCTTCCGAACCTAACTTCGATGATTTTAGTATGCCTCAAATATGCATAACTTGGAGTCTTGCATGCGCAACCCCGCTATGGCTCCTATTAGCGGGGGCTCCATTAATTTTCCGGCAGCTTAGACCAGACTACAGGAAGACTACTTCCTTTCCATCGGGGACCACCCAACTTTGGAAACGTGCATCCCTCCTCCTGATATTTTTCATACTCGGCGTATTTACGATGCGAAATGCACCACTCGCGTGGTCCTTGTACACCCTCACGCGATTCGCCTCTCCGATGCTTGGAATTCAAACCTTGACTCCGAGCATTTACCCTACCTATGTTGGAACTTTCCTTATTGTTTTTTATCCAACCCACATCCCTGCGGAGGGTACTTAATTCATTCTCTACGGTCAGGAGTCTCTCTGAGAGATGTCTGCATACACCTTAGGTTCCATCTGACGATACACTTTGTCCAACCCTTTGAGCTTCTTTGGCCACTCTAGTTCCAATGTATCATAGACATCCAAGGTGGCTCTTAGTCTAGCAGGCAATTCTGCTACAAATATACTATTTATAACTTCCTCAGATATATCAAGCTCGATGGATTTTGAAATAAGTCTGTCATAAAATTCAGATGGAAGTAGATTTCCCATCTTTTCCTGACGTAATAAGTCAGTCATCCGTTCAATCCTCTCGGGTTGATATCGTCCATGGAGTTCTTCTACTAGAAGCTCAAATGAATTTTCCAGTTGGTTCTCAGTAACAAAATTCCTGAGTCTAAATAGATTCTTTTTTAATGGCTCAGGTAAGCACCACCAGGCCGAGGCAAACCTTTCTATAGGGTCGGTCATCCGTTTTAGTTTAAAATAAAATTTTGCTTCTTCGACCCATTCAGAATGGTTGTTTGGTCTGTACGTGGTGAGCTTAACATGGCTATCCATAGAATTGCGGCAAAAGCGATCATCTACATCATATCTTTCCGCATAGAGGATGCTGTCGCGGTCGCCATTTTTTGTAGAGGCCCTTTGGTCACTACCATAATAGAGCCTCTGGGATGCCAGGCCCGGAAAATCCATATATGCGGTATTATCATCTGATTTGGAACACTTAATTTCCTCTGAACTATCTTTTAAGCTACAATCCTTAAGTCCACTTGCTAACTGCATTGTATCCTCAATATTTAATAAACCAGCCATAATATTATTAAATTACTTGCAATTTATATAGTATATTAATTAAGCTTACCAGGATACGCTGATATTCACGGTTTACAGAACAAGACAATTGAGTTCTGAAGCAAATTTGTTGTTCTTTTCGCTGATAATTAAAAAAGAACAATATATAAGAAGATTACAATAATTTATTAGCAAAGATATCGTAGATTGAACCACGCAATGTTCCGCTTGTACGCCTCAGCAACTCAGAAAAAACTCTCTTTTTTCCTTCGAAAAGAAAAGTCAAATTTTGTTTTACGAAACCAGCGATAACATCAAATGTCGAAAAATAAAAATTGATTTATATTTATATGAGGAGTTAATTGGTGTCCAATTATTAAATTGACCTCCACAATTGTACACTTTTTTTTATTTTGTAAACAGTTTGATAGATCATGTGTAATTTGATTCCAAATATAGAAATTCTATTTTATTTTTATTCTATAAACTTTATATTCATATTTGTGAAAAAATTTTCTTGAGATTAAAGTTACAGCTGCTTATTCTATGTTTGGTCTTCTCCAAATAATATACATTTAATGTTTTAGATTGTTCAATTATAAGTTCCACTTTATTAAAAATCATTTTGTCTTAACACAGCCAACTATTCTCCCAATATGTCTATTGGAGGAAGCTGTACAAGATTGTAATAATGTACTTGATTTCATGTTGTAACTGGATCTCAACTACATTTTTTATTAACATAATTATAAATGTAATTTAAATCAAATTCCGTCCTACGACTAGTTTTAATGTTCGCTCGTATTCGACCTAAACAGTGCTCAAAATCCACCCTGATCATTAACACTTCATATCATCTTATTCCTGGAGAAATAAAAGTTTATTTCGTTTCATTTTAAATCATCTTCGATCTCACAGATTTTCCTTCGAGAACCTTTTTATGGAAGTTCGCAAATATGATAAGGATTAATATTGGTGTAGAGGCTCCATATCTATTAGTAACCGAGAACCCCATAGACGCCAAATCCTTTTCAATCTTAATTTGCCCATTTGTGGTATAAAACCAACATTTCTGACCATGAGGCCAAGGTTGTTTTTATTAACAATCTTCCACAAACATTAAAACTCTTTGCCAGACAGCTCCCCAACACTCTCTCTATAGATGACTTATCTGAGAGATGTGAGGTAGAATATAGGGTTTTGGAACCCAAAGTGAATCCATCATCCTTTTCTTCACCCCCGCAAGATGATAGAATCTCCTCTTTAGAGAGAACAGTGGCGAACATGGCTAAAGTTCTAGAAGGATTGGCCATTACCAAATCCGAGCTAAATCAAGTGAATGCTCAACCAAAATTCGTTTCCAAGTCAAATTATAATGGTAGGCGGCGATCGAGATCTCCGCAATCCTTTAATAAATATGCCCCAAAGAACTGGTGTTATAACCACCAGAAGTTTTTTATGCATGCCAAGTCTGTCTTTGTCGTTCCGAAGAATTTCCAAATGAGTGCCAATTTCCACAGCTGACGGAGAGGACAACAAACCGCAGGCACAAGGGTGCATCAGTATCTGGAAACGTCTGGCGCAGGAAGTAGAAGACCGTACTTTCTGCACATCAACGGCATCAACGGCGCTACAGGGAAGAAGCCAACTACAATCCGACATCCCTGTCGACTCTTTTCGTCCACGCCGAATTTTTCACATAGAGAACCAAACGGACAACGCCGGTCGCAATCACCAGCCTACTTGTTTGCATGACCCGGCCAAACAGCCCAACGAGCTTCTGCACCTTCTTGATTTCAAAACTGGCGAAGAGTTCATCGTAGACACAGGTGCAGCAGTCTCAGTTCTCAAAGGTGATTCAATGGCCGAGATGTCGCTAGGCGTTCTTCTCGCAACAGCTACAGGCGAGCCCATACCAACATATGGCTGCCGGTACCGCACACTAAACATAGGTCTACGACGTGAATTTTCCCACAACTTCATCATTGCCAAGGTCTCACATAATATAATAGGCCTTGATTTCCTTCTAAAATTTCGGCTCATTGTTGATCTTGCCAATCAAAAGATCATCGACCCCTCCACCGGACTTGAGCAAAGTTTTTGGACACTTGCCTCCGAGCGTTTGGAGTTACAGGTCATTCAGCCAACCCCAGTGCATCATTCAGCAGATATATCTGCAGCTCTTCGAAAGTTCAAATCGCTTTTCGATCTTAACAAGTCTGAGCTACGAGTCTCCAACACGATGCATCATATCGTCACAGAAGGACAACCTATTGCACTCAAGAAGCGACCACTGGCTCCTGCTAAGCTGAAAGCTGCCCAAGAAGAATTCTCAAGGCTTTTGGAAGAGGGAATCATCAGACCATCGAAAAGTTCATGGGCGTCACCACTGCACTTAGTCTCTAAATCAAACGGATCGTACAGAGCCTGTGGAGACTACCGTAAGCTAAATTCAGTGACAAAATCTGATGCATATCCTATTCCAAATATTAGCACTTTACTTGAAAAACTCAACGGCAGCAATTTCTTCTCAGTGATTGACCTCAGACAAGCGTACCATCACATACCGGTAGCACCAGAGGATATCGAGAAAACTGCAGTCATCACTCCATTTGGCCTTTTGAATATCTTTACATGCCTTTTGGACTTAAGTGTGCTACTCAGACATTTCAAAGATTCATAGACAACATACTTCGCGACGACTCTGCTTATTGTATGTCATATCTCGATGACATTATGGTATTCAGTCCAGATCTAGAATCTCATGCGAAGCATCTACGAAATTTCCTCTCACGCTTATCCAACCACGGACTCAAGATCAACTGTGACAAGACGCAGATTGCAACTACATCCGTGGACTTCTTAGGGCATCGTATCACGGCCCAAGGTATTCAACCGTTGCCGTCAAAGACGAATTCAATCAAGAATATCAAGTCACCAAGGACTGTCAGCGAGTTGCAGAAAATCCTGGGAGTACTAAACTATTATCGCAAGTTCCTTCCGGGCCTTTGAAAACAACTTTATCCTTTGTGCAGGCACCTGCGGAACCGAAAAGGACTTAGCAAGAATTCCATCATTGCTTGGTCATCCGAAGACGAGGAATTACTTCGACTTGCCATCAACTCGTTAGCAAATGCCACAATGCTAACTCACCCAGATTTTGAAAAACCATTTCTACTCACGACAGATGCTTCTGAATTCGCTATTGGAGCCACGTTGGAACAAGAGATCGACGGAGTTCGGAAGCATATCAGTTTCTACTCGCGTACTCTCCAACCAGTAGAAACGAGGTACGACACTTTCGGTCGAGAACTTCTCGCCATCCACGACGCAGTGCGCCATTTTATCAGCATCATTGGCAGTAGCAGATTTGTTGTTTTCACAGATCATGCATCACTAGTTAGCGCACTTCGAAACGCAACTTCATCTATCGCCAAGTACCCTGCCAGAGTGGAAAGACAGCTTTCTCGTCTAAGCAAATGGCAATTTGACGTCTTTCACGTCAAGGGCAAACAGAACTTCATTGCAGATGCCCTGTCCAGGCCAGACGTCTCTCTACAACCACCTTCGCCGTCACCATTCACTGTCAACTCCGTGGCACTAGGTGAACCTGCACTAACGCCAACTCTCCTGCGAACTGAACAACGCGGTGACATTCACATTCAAAGATCAATAGCCCGTCACCCAACCAAGTTCATATGCCGTCTGTGGGAAGGCTTACCAATTGTTTACTTCACGGGTACGCAGCCCAACAAGCCAGTTCTGCCGACCAGCCTTCAGAAAAAAGTTTTCGATTCAATTCACTCAATTTCTCACCCAGGAAGCCAAGCGACTGTCCGACTTCTTACATATCGTTTCTGGGGTCACAGACTTAGGCAGAATGTTAAACGATGGGTCTCAGAGTGTGCTATTTGTCAGAAAAACAAGATCACACGACACACTCGTTCTAAGTTGCAACATTTTCGATCTACTTCTCGCCTAGCCATCGTCCACATCGACATAGTTCATCTGACAAAGGTTCAAGGTTTCAGCTACCTTCTAACTATGATCGATAGATTTACACGGTGGCCTGCGGCATTACCTCTTGGCACCATTTCTGCAGACGAAGTAACTAACGGTTTTATCTCTGCATGGATATCCAATTATGGTGTTCCCAATGAGGTCATCACGGACAGAGGCACTTGCTTCTCATCTGATCGTTTCAAAACCACCTTGCGGTACATGGGATGCATCTTACGCCAGACGACTGCCTACCATCCCCAAGCTAATGGTATGGTAGAGAGAATGCATAGGGAACTCAAAGCTGCTTTAGCCTCCTCGTCCATTAATGGCAACTGGGTCGATGCACTACCTTTAGTTCTGCTTGCCATGCGTTCCAGTACTCGTGAATCCATTAAAACATCTGCGTCACAGCTCCACAGCTGCAAGAGAGTACTCGTTCGCAACGATAATGCTGTTGCACCACTACAACCAAAGTATCGCGGTCCTTACCCGATTTTGCTCAGACAGCCAAAATACTTCATTATTATGCAAGGCGCTACACCGACATCAGTAAGCATAGACAGGTTGAAACCGTTTATCGAACCACCTGATCCTGAGAGCGTTCAACCTTCTACACACGTCTCAGGCTCCGTCTGCCCACAATCTCAATATCCTGCTTTGTATAACGCGTAATTGATTTTTTAAAACATTAACATTATCTATCAAAATTTTTAACCTTACGTTATTTTTCGTATTTGTCTCACGTGGCATAACCAGCTGTTCTTAGCTAACAATTGTGTAGAATTTTTGAACAGTTCTTTGGTATTATGCCATCTCTGAGGCAATGTTCGTGTACATATTTTTATGCATTTACCTTTGATTTTAATGTATATATTTTTACATTATAATGTATTTCTCACACATGACATCACACTGCCTATTTTGGTATGACCAGCTACTTAGAGCTAACGCTTTCGTGTAGCAACACTAAGTAGTGATCAGCTTCATATCATGGTACAGGCCACTTTCAATGCATATCTCAACTTCATCAATTGCACAAAGACCACTCTACAAATGTCATGACCACAACGTCGAGCACTCTAGCTCCTTTGGTCGTATACAAACACATTGACAACGATCCAACCTGCTTAGGTTTTAACTTAAACCTGGCAAATTCAGAGGCGATTTACCTCGAAATCTTCACGCTGCGGCTCCCAAATCTTACACTGCTCTATTTTGCCTCACGTGGTATGACCGACCACTAGAGCTAACAATTTGTGTAGCAATTCCTAGTGGTTACCTGGCATCATATCATTGTTGAAGCAACCAACAAGCATATTTAAGCCCAGCATTTATGGTTCATCATATTTTTGCTTAACTTGGTTCGAACTCTGTCATGCATTTCTTATCTAGCCTCGCAGAGAGGAATTCTTTTTCTTTTTTTTCAGAGAGGAAAGTGTTGTAACGACACAAATTAATGGCCGACATATTGCGTAAATTAAATTCAATTTTATTTACGTTGCATCAATGAGAAAAAAGCGAAACTTGCCGTTTAACCAATAGTGTGCAAGTAGACATATATTACTATGGCATGCTATTTAAGCACGGCAATTTACCATGCAAGTCAGTTGTCGCATTTGCATTCTGCTTTGCGTTACGCGTGTGCGTTCTGTCGGCTATCAATACCTACGCTGGTGGTTTGATAGTTTCACCAACAATTGGCTACATTCGTGACTCATCTTGTTGTGGTACAACCATCGAGGCGAGCCAATTAATTGCAGAACCTGAACGACGTTATCCACATCGAGATTACAACTCTACAGCGAGGACACAACAACCAGAGTCCATCCAAGGCTCAGGACATCTTTACACTCTGAATAATTCAGGAGAACGCACGACCAGGCCCTCTTAAGGGCCCCTCTATCAGTAATAAATCTCTCTTCAGAGCACCTTAACCGAGTTTGTAACGTCGTACGGCATTTACTTGAAGCCGGGGCGTTTACACTAGGGTTTTGATTGATAATAATACACACCCGCGCTAAATACAATGGATTTATGTGATTTAACGCTCAAAGCCTGGATATATATTTTCTGTATTTTTCAGTCGTTTATACAAAAACTGTAACAGTTCTGCTAAGACATTCTGGATTTATATTTTGTGTTTTTAACCATTTATACATCATTACTAACATTTCTGCTAAGACATTCTGGATTTATTTATTGTGCTTATTATGACTTTGCTTTTGTGCCTTGATGTTAACTTGTTTCGACAATATATAATTTTGTTGCCATCTAGAGCACTGTCAATTTTGGCTTCAGTGAATTTTAATTTGCTTTGCAATATTGTTTACAATACATGTATGATAATTCGACTTAGCTTTCTCACATCATACATTGGAAAGAGATCAGAGATTAATCATAAGCACGGCCCACGAAACTAATTTCTTCCGGCGACAGCTACCAGGCATATGTAGGAACTGCATAGCATCGCAAAATAAACAGCTACCCGCAACATCTCTTACAATAACCACAATACCACTTACATAAATGGAGCCCCGTCTCGTCGAGCTCACAACAAATAAATAATTAATCAGCAACTCTAGTCTATGAGAATATCAATCAAGCGCTAGTCCGCCTGCTAACCCAAGCAATTTGGATGAATGCCACGGAAGAGTGAATCCGGTAAAGCGGAGAAAACACACAAGAAAACAAATCCTGAACCACAGAGCTCAGCGAGCCACCCTCCCGAGATCACAATTCTCGAAGACAGCCACACGTTGATGGGTGACGACGATGTAACACTGCCATATGTATTCGACAGCGCACACACCCACACAAGATGACGTCCAGCTCGGGAAATGCAGGAAGCCCGGTGGCGAGCCCAGCATCACGCCGCACCACCAAATGGACTCAGTATAAGATATGCCAATTCGATCCAGAATACTTTGACGAGTGGATCGATGATATTACTTTATTGGCCAAGATGTCCAATATAACAGAAGAGGGCTCCATTTTTTGAGGGCTTGGCAAAAAATCCCATTTTTTTCAGAGGCGGACTCAAAGATATCCTGCATCAATATACTGAGGGCACATATTCGCAGCCGTGACAGAGCCCGCAACGCGTCGTCAAGCAGCGCCTGACACCAGATCTGGAAGACAGGCTTACAGAATTGATGTGACGTATATTTCTAGGTAGCCACACGCCTTCCGACCTATTTATGGAGATGGGGCTGAGAGCCACTGAATTTAATCTATCCGAGGAAATCTTGATGCGCGTTTTCATTCAGAAACTTCCTCCGGCAATCCAACAAAGGGCCACATTTCTGCGCGACAAGTGGTGGAAGAAACACCACTGCAGCTCACCTGCCTCAGAGCTATGTTGCATCATCTCACGACCGTCCGAGCCTTAATCCACATCATCATCATCCCGAAATTATGCCACCAATGAGCGCCTCATCAGCTTGCTCAAGAGCCTCCACAGCTACCGGCGGAATGGTGTCCGAATCACCGCAGCTATGGCCACTCCACGCGCTATTGCCTCAGAAATGGCTGCACATTCCCGCGCACAGATGCGACGTTTATATAGGCGCGGTGACCTTCCACAACTCAGAATGATTCGCCCATAGAGGGTTCGGAAAACTGCTGAGGTCAGCCTCCTCTGCGGCAGTAGAGGCTGATCACCCCAAGATGGTTGGCCGCCCCAAGTCTGATAGCTCGAAGCACGTTGCTTTTGCTGTAGAGCGCAATCGAACTATTGTCTTTAGAGCGACGGATCCAGTCAAGTCACGCTTCAAACGCTCAAATGCCAGCAGCCAGTCCTATAGTCAGTTGAAACTATCAACATACTTTCTCATCCGTGACGCAAACTCTGGCGAGTTATTTTTCATAAATACTAGATCAGATTTAAGCTTACTACACCACAATTATTTCAAACCCACCCACCTAGTCAACACCAGCAGTCTTACCTGCGCAAATGGTTCCAATGGTTTGGGGTATGAGTACACACAATCTCGTTCTCCAACTCAAAACAATGTTTCAATTATCCTTTCATTATTGACAACACGACAAGAAACATCATTGGACGTGACTTCCTCAAACAATTCGACCTCATATACGTCCAAAAACACGAGACATACGCACTTCCGACAATCAGTTGCTATCATCAGCACTAAAACACACGACACGCGCCGTAGAAATCTCATTCATACAGCTAATTCCTCTAGTTCCACATGTATCAAACCTGGACGATGTTTCAAAGCAACATGAAGTGATTTTCAAACCTATCTCCTTTATGCCCGATCTCAAGAGGAAGCGTGCTATCACAGCTCATCGTATCATCTCATCGAAGCCACTTCCTCATCCTGCCAGAGCACGTCCATTTGCACCACACAAACATAAGTCCGCCAAGCAAGAATTCGCCATGCTACGTCAACAAGGCATCTGTGCACGATCCAGCTAACCATTTGCTTCGCCTGTGATAGTGGTGCCAAAGAGTGAACCCGGAACATTCAGAGTGTGCGGGGATTATCGTATTCTCAATTCTTGCACACAGTCTGATTCGTACATCCTGCCAAATCCAGCTGACCTACTCAGATCTGCTATCGGTCATGCTGTGTATTCAAACTTCGACCTAGTGAAAGCCTACTATCAAGTACCGATGGACAAAGACTCCGTATCATATACTGCACTCAGATTCACCGGAGGTGGCACTCACGAATATCACTATATGCCTTTCGGTCTCAAGAATGCCTCGCAAACATTCCAACGCGTTATGGACGAAATACTAGATGGTCTACCATTTGTAATTCCATATCTAGACGACATTCTGGTATTCTCCAACTCAATGTCCGAACATATACAACATATTGAGATCCTGCTCACACGTCTAGCAGACTATGGCCTCCGGCTTCATGGCAACAAATGCGTCTTTGCACAGAAATCAATTGAATTCCTCGGTCATCAAATTTCCGAAGAAGGCATGACACCTCTACCTGCTAAGGTTCGTGCCATTCAAGATCTACAGCCTCCAACCACCGTTCGGGCATTACGACGATTCTTGGGCAAGATGAACTACTATTCTCGATTCGTACCTTGCCTTGCCAAGATTCTGGCACCTCTTCACAAATATCTCGTGCCAAAAAGCCGTTTTGTCAAGAAATCACAACTGATTCAGCTCAAAGTGGACGACATCTAGGCTTACGACGATGCCAAAAGGACCTTACGCAAAGCGAACATGCTACATTCTCCTGATTGGTCTCAACATTTTGAATTAATCACTGACGCGTCCGACGTTGCCACAGGCGCAGTACTTCAACAGTCCATCAATGGTATATACCGGCCTATCGCATTCTACTCACAAATAGTACAACCTTGCGAGACGCAATATGTTACATTAGGGAAAGAGATACTAACTATCTACCAGTCGATACTACATTTCCACACCTATGTGGTTGGCCGAAAGTTCAAAATCTACACCGACCAATTTCCTCTACTCCCGATGCTCAGAGGAAAAAATGAGTATTTATATTCGCAACGTGTCAATTCGAAACTTAAACGAATACACGACTATGAATATGAAGTCACTCACGCCAAAGGATCAGAAAACGTAATTGCAGACTTCCTGAGCCGTCTTGCAGAACTCTGTGCCTCCACCTTGTGTGCTTCATCTATAAGTACTCAGGAATTGCAAGCAGCAGAGAAAGATGATCCATAACCCCGAACATTTGATGTTAATCGCCTGAAAACACTTGATTATGATGGAACTCTGCTGCAGTGTGAACTAACTGGCATGGGCCCTCGGCAGTATATAACTGAAAAACTCCGTCACAAGATCTCCAAGGTTTACCATTCTATGAGCCATCCATCTGGCGATGCCTCAGTGGAAATTTTATCCAAAACCTAAGTTTTGGACTGGCATGCGGCGAGATGTCAAGAAGTGGTCAAAACAATGTCTAGAATGTTAGAAATATAAAGTGATGAGACGCACCAAAACGGCGCCACATGTCATACAACTGCCCAAAGTACGGCTCACGCACATATACGTTGATCTGGTAACCTTACCTGCCGTAAACAATATACGCTATCTACTGTCAATACGGGATCGCACCAATCGATGGTATAAGGTCATACCACTGCCAGACATGAAGGAACACACTGGCAGTTATGGTTTAGAGCTCAATTGGTTCGCTCGGTTTGGTGCTCCAGCTGAAGTGACAACCGATCGTGGCGCACAGTTCCTCGGCGAAGAGTTCGCAGCCCTACTGAAATACTATGGTGTCAAACACTCCGTGACCGCGGCTCGCAATCCGAGAGCAAATGGTTTCGTCAAAAGGCCACACCGGGAACTGAAAGCGGCGCTCAAGGCCAGCCCAGAAGAAAATTGGCTTGCGGCTTTACCGAAAGTACTCCTATCAATGCGTACAAGACCTCGAGAGCCGATCAAATGTAGCTCCGCTGAAATGGTATTTGGCGAATGTCTACGGCTGCCTGGCAAACTAGTCCGATCACGCTCTGAAACTGCGATAACGATGATGATCTTGTATTTCTGTTTCAACTTCGCAGTTACCTACTGTATAACGCTCGGATTCGGCCGATCTGTCCAACACGTCAGCAACATGGTCCAATCTATAAACGCAAAGATTTTGATATCTGCAAATGGTTCTTCGTCAACAACGACATGGAGAACAGGATTCTATCCAAATCGAAGCACAGTCCTTATCGTGTGTTAGGTCGACGTCAGAATTACATAATTTTGGAGATTCATGGCAAAGCTGAAGCTGTCTGCAAATGACTTTCTGTTCCTCGATGTTGACTTATCAGGCGGCAAAGTGACGATACTTCCACCTCCAGAAAGTTTTGCTGACCACGGGCTGACACCCGACATTTTACCAGTAACAGAGCCAGCTAACACCGTCAAGCCACCGCGAGATATAGAGGAACCAGTGTTGACAGAGCCAACATCAGTGTTTACTCGTTACAGCAAAGCCATAACACCTCCTGTAAGGTTAGCCTCCTTCATTGTGTTACTATTTTTTATTGTCGAGGGTGTATGTAACGCGCGGCTCTGCGTTACAACCCAACGAAGCACAATTTTTACCAATATAGTTCTCTTTAAGATCACATATGCTAATGCTGGTTTTACACAATATTTCTCTTAACTGTGATTTTAGCAACAATCTCTGTTAGTTTCAAGCAGTTTTAATTTAGATTTTTTGAACTGTAAATTTAATTGTATTTAATAGGGATTTGTTTAAAAATAATAATACACACCCGAGCGCAATACGCAGGTAACATGCGAGGAATTTATGTGACTAAACGCTCAAAGCCAGGATTTATATATTTTGTGTGATCTAACAATTCCTACATGACCACTAACAGTGCAATTAAGGCGTTATAGATTTATATTTGGTGTGTTTCTCAATCATTTATCCGAAACCCTAGAATTCAGTGGATTTATGGGATTTAACTGGCAAAACCTAGCATATAGTGAATCATTGTGAGAACGCAGAAATTGGATTTATATTTTGTGCTTATTGTGACGATTTTTATCTTTGCTCTGCAACATTATATTCAATAAAACATTGATTTTTGTCTGATCTTCCTCACATCAACCTCGGGAAAGGGCCATGGATTAATCATGAACGCGGATCGTAATAACAGATACCAGATATTAGGTAGGAGGGCAATATCGCACTAAAAAGACAACTAGCCCGCAGAACCTCTCACATTAACTAGAAAACCCCCTACACTATTCTTTTCTTTTCCATTCTATTCTATTAACAAGGAGGCTAATCTTAAATTTGAGGGCATTGATAGAATGGCAAGGGAAGTTGCAGGTACGAGACAAATAAATATAGATAGTAAGATAAATTCATCAGAACCCTAAATACAGTCTAAGACCGATACGAACTTGCAGTCCATGTGGCTCTCATTAGTTTATAGTGCCAAAGCCTCTACATGAATTTATTTATTCACTTGAATTTTCCGCTGGTTTTTTATACACATATTGTCTGAAGGCAGTTATATCAGAAATATTGTAATAAATACTGGAATGTTCTTTGTTTAAATGCATTCGTGTATTAATATTGTTCGTTTATTCAAGTTGTCACCTTCATAGATTCTGTACTGGGACGAGCAGTCCTTGTTTGTGTAAGCGCGGTTGGCTATTATTCTCATAAATGCTATAATGTCGAAATGATAATACAAGTTATATTTAATACAGTTAATCTATCAGAAATTATAGTTTCACATCCATTGCGGGAATTTGGAAACCATGGGTGACAGTTATTTCAGTTTGTTTTATCTTTGCAGCTATTTAATCGCATTTCTGGTCGAATGTGGATGTGCATACAATTTTTGCGCATATTCCTTCCGAATTTCACTTTAAGCCTTCTATGAAAGAGTGTTGTTCTTGTATTTATGTGTAAGCCAGTCTCAAATACGTCGAACCTAGTGTGCGTAAATTAAACAATAATTGATTGCGCGCGTGGTGGTAACAATTCTTTAAATCAAGTTTTCGAGTTTGAAGTAAACACCAACCCCATTGTATTTAACCAGTCGTCGAACAACATAACAAAACTATCGCCAGTCGCATGCACTGACTTTTCCCACATTTGATTATCAACTATAGACCGTTAATGATAGTCCGATAGGAATTATAGGAATGAAAGAACTGTCGGTAACTTTGGGACATAAATCTTTCTTTAAGTGGAGTTTTCTTGTAGCCGATGTCAAGGACCATATCATTTGGACGGATTTCTTGAATTATTTCATTCTGGCATTAGATTCCTAAATGAGAACCATCTGGGAACGCGTGGGGTGTTAACACACTGAGTCTGATATTTCAGCCGTTAGATCAGTTCGTTCACCTCGTTCCAAATTCACAAGTATTTTCGGATATCATCGAAAACACCTTGCAGTGGTACATCCTTTTACTGCCAAACGAATTGGATTAAAGACCGGAGTAGATTTGGTGGCATTTGCCTTGTTCACCCAAGGACGAACTGTTGGCACAACGCAAGCAATGGATTGTTTCGCCTGAATTTTACCAATATCGCAAAGACGGAATTTTTAGGAGACCAAATTTCACTTTTGCTTCCCCAAAAGTAGGGGTTTAAAAATCTGAACCAGCACAATGGAGGGTTTGTAAGTATTATCGTCTATTAAACTCAGTGACTACGGGTGAATCTAATTCTTTTCCTAACCAGTATACTTTGCTACTATACATAATATGATATGAGGTTTATTCAAACTTAGATCTCTAGAAAGCAAACGATCAGACACCGATGAAGGAAATCTCCATGCTACTCATCACAGTCGGATTTCCAGGAGGGGGATCGCATGATTTTTTCGAATGCCTTTTAATTTGAAAAATGCCAGTCATACATTCCATCGTTTGGATAAAGAAGTCGTACAGAATTATCAGTTTTCGAAAGTTTACTTAAACGACAGGATTATTTTCAATCGATCGCGTTAGGAACATTGTAAGCATTTTGATCAAGCTGGAACAAAATTGATTAATAGTCCAACCCAATAAGAGCAAAATTGGATGCTATTAAGGTAAATACCTTGAACATACACTTTCCAAAACGCAATTAAACTAATAGCGACGATTTATGTCAAGTCTAGCCGGAATTTTAGGGTCGCTAACACGCCATAACATACGAGAGAAGTGCATGATCAACTTCAATCTGCAAGACCGGGACAAATTCCATGGGACTAATTTAATGCTAAGTGACGTAAGTTCTCTAGCAACTGTAGATTGGGAAATGCCACTTGAACCAATCACAGATGCCTCAGATGTGGCAATTGGGAAAGTACTTTAGCGAATACACAAAGATATAATAATGCCAATTGAGTTTTATAGTCGAAAGTTTCGTGACTGAGGAAAACGGCATGATACTTTTGGTAAGAATCATCTTGTTGTGTATGCTGCAGTGTTACGTTTTGAGCATTATTGAAATGGTTATCAGTTCAAGTTATTGACAGAAAATAAACAGTTGATTAGCATACTTGATTAAACCGCGAGACTGAATTACTCTCGCATAGTTAATTCCCAAATTAACAAATTAGCAGAGTTCGTCTCCATTGTTTCTCCCATTGCTGATAAAGAGAATTTGGTAGTAGATGAACTTAGCAAACCGAATGAAGCAGACGTCAAGCTGAAGAATCCAGATAATTCTGAACTATTTAGTCGAGCAAATTGTAAAAGCAAATTAATCGGATCCCTTTACGCTAATATTAGCTAAGAGGCGTCACTATGCTCGCAATCTCCTGAGTGGAATGTAATTGTTATTTGAAACGTCCAGAGACCAAACCTGGCCATATGAACCGTTGGAGTTACATGCAAAAATATTTCAACAACTGCAAAATTTGTGACATCCATCCGCAAAAGCCACCATTCGACTAATTACAGGCAGATATGTATGGCCGCATATGTCTAAAGACATACGGGCTTGGTTACGAGCTGTGCCAAATGCCAAACCTGTAAGGTTTGGAGACATACTAGAACCGAGATTCGGAATATTGGGATACCATCCACACGCTTTAAATATATACATATAGACATTTCCGAGATTCACAAATTTAACGGTCAAAAGTGTTTGCTACCAATGGCTGATCGTTTTAGTCGTCAATTTGATGTAGCATTCCTACGTAATTGTGTGACGCGTTATGGTTTACCGATAAGGATTGCTAGTGATGGTCATAGTCAATTTATGTAAGAGCTTTTCATAAGATCTCTCAACATTATGGGAAAAGTGTACTGCGTGCTAACCTTAAAATCCACGTGCAAATGGGATGGTAGAAAGGCTGCATCGTGTATTGCAAGCTGCGTTGATGTGTACTAGTAGAACAAGCTTCGTATACGATTATCTTATGATATTGCTCGCCATGCGCAACTGATATAGGGCATGATTATGAAATTTAGTAATATAATTGGTATATGAAGAACAATTAGGGCTACATGAAGATCTTCCACTAGACACTCCAAGTAGTCTTGATTTGGCTTCTTGTTACATAGATAGCTTTGTTTGAGCACTTATTTATATTGTAACACGCGGCTCCGTGTTACAACCCAACGAAGGTCAATTTTTACAAACGCTGTGCTCTTTAAGGTCAAATATTCTAACTCTGTCCTTAAACAATATTTCTCTTAGCTGTGATTTTAGGAACAATCTCTTTTAGTCTCAAGCAGTTTCAATCGATATTTCTTGAACTGCAATTTTATTTGTAATTAATAGTGTTTTTATAAATAGACAGAACCGCGCGCGATCCGAGAGGATCACGCGGTGGACTATTGTGTCAGTGAATTTATCGGATTATTCGTTACTATGAAAATGATTGATTGTTTACTATAAAAAACATTTGTGAGTTGTTTGTCATTTAAATCTTTAAACGGTTTACACAAAACATTTTACTTTATGAACATAAATAATTTTACTAGGCTCATATTATCATGTATCTTTAATCGTTTGACTACTCATTACAATCCAGACATTTGTGTAAGAATAACCAATTGTATGTAAAACATTTTCTTTATAGACATAAATCACTTTTATTTTTGCCGTCTAGAAGACGGACAATCTAGTTTAATTGTGAACAGTATTTAAAACATACTTTTGCATTAAAATCTGTATTATTGCCAACCAACTCTTTCAATTCGGATTAACAGTGAATTATATTTATATGTGCTACATTGTGTGGAATATATACATGAAACCTTTCTTCGGCCTTCTTATATCAACCACACGAAAGGGATCAGAGACTGATTGGGTGCTCGGGTAGTAATAATGGCCACCATTGATAAGTAGTAGGGGTACAAAATCAGGAACGAGATAGCAACAGCGCAAAATACCCCTACATTATGGTGCCCCGGTTCGTCGAACTCACAGCCAGTAAGGAATTAATAAACAGCTAGATTTTGAGAAATTCAAGCACTTTCAATGAAGGCCACTACACACGTTATTGCCTCGGAAACGTCTGCACATACCCGCACACAGACGCGACGTTCAAATGGGCGTGGTCACCCTCAACAACTCAGGAGGATCCGCCCATGGAAGGTTCGGAAGACGGGTGGGGTCAGCCTCCTCGGCGGCGGCAGCAGAGGCTGAGCACCCCAAGATTGTTGGCCGCTCCACGTCTGATGGCTCGAAGCACGTTGCCTTCGCGGTAGAGCGCAATCAAACTATTGTCTTTACAGCGACGGCTCCAATTAAGTCATGCTTCAAACGCCCAAATGCCAGCAATCAATCTCATCGCCGGTTGCCACTATCAACATACTTTCTCATCCGTGACGCAATCTCTGGCGAATGAATTGTCATAGACACTGGATCAGATGTAAGCTCACTACGCCACAATTATCTCGAACCAACCCACCCAGTCGACACCAACAGTCTGACCTGCGCGAATGGCTCCAACATAGCGACGTTTGGGGTATGAGTACACACAATCTCGTTCTCCAACTCAAAATGATGTTTCAAATATCCGTTCATCATCGACAACACGACATGAAACATCATTGGACATGACTTTCTCGAACACTTCGACCTAACCATCCGTCCAAGAACGCGAGAAATAGAGGAGCCAGTATCAGTGTTGACAGAACCAAAATCAGTCGTTATACGGCATGAAAGAGCAATAACATTTCCTGTAAGGTGAGCCCCCTTCATTGTGTACTAATTTTCACTGTCGGGGGGGTGTATGTAACACGCGGCTCCGTGTTACAACCCAACGAAGGTCAATTTTTACAAACGCTGTGCTCTTTAAGGTCAAATATTCTAACTCTGTCCTTAAACAATATTTCTCTTAGCTGTGATTTTAGGAACAATCTCTTTTAGTCTCAAGCAGTTTCAATCGATATTTCTTGAACTGCAATTTTATTTGTAATTAATAGTGTTTTTATAAATAGACAGAACCGCGCGCGATCCGAGAGGATCACGCGGTGGACTATTGTGTTAGTGAATTTATCGGATTATTCGTTACTATGAAAATGATTGATTGTTTACTATAAAAAACATTTGTGAGTTGTTTGTCATTTAAATCTTTAAACGGTTTACACAAAACATTTTACTTTATGAACATAAATAATTTTACTAGGCTCATATTATCATGTATCTTTAATCGTTTGACTACTCATTACAATCCAGACATTTGTGTAAGAATAACCAATTGTATGTAAAACATTTTCTTTATAGACATAAATCACTTTTATTTTTGCCGTCTAGAAGACGGACAATCTAGTTTAATTGTGAACAGTATTTAAAACATACTTTTGCATTAAAATCTGTATTATTGCCAACCAACTCTTTCAATTCGGATTAACAGTGAATTATATTTATATGTGCTACATTTTGTGGAATATATACATGAAACCTTTCTTCGGCCTTCTTATATCAACCACACGAAAGGGATCAGAGACTGATTGGGTGCTCGGGTAGTAATAATAGCAACCATTGATAAGTAGTAGGGGTACAAAATGAGGAACGAGATAGCAACAGCGAAAAGTACCCCTACAATATTATGTGTCGTTTTGTTCCGACAAAGACTAGAAAAGAAATACAAAGTGCTATGTGTCCTTCGATCTAAGATCGGCATCGCATGTTTATGTTTCCAATAAAAATTGGAACAATTGTCTGACTGCATTTCACAAAGGATGTATAAGGTCAAGAGGAAGACCAGGAAAATGTCGTCATAGAAGCAAATGGCATGGAGGATTGTGTGTCTTTCGATCGTTATATTCTCCAGCTTATCTAGATTGATAACGAGACCGAAGGACAAAATGAATTAGAGGATCATCGTTTCATGGACGAATCTGATGTGTAAAATCCAAACATGCGGTGACAATAGTCAAACCGGCAACTTTCCTAAGACGCGTTTTCTACGTCATTGGTATCATGCTCAACCGAGTTAAAAGATCCGCACGCTCCATCAATGTCGGACGAACCAACAGTACAAAAGGCAAATGAACAATGTGCAACGTCGACGTCAGGGGCATCCGTATGCATAACCCGCGCAGGAAGAGTGCAACGTCAGTCAAAGAACAAGGACTACGTCTATTTATTGACGCCCTTTTTAGAAGATGTTTTATGTATAAAAAGATGTTTCCTCTGACAAAAATAAAGAAACAATTATTCATTAACTTAAACCACAGTGGCTGATGGGATCGAATATCATTTAAAAGGAAAATATTCGTTTAATTTATAGAAAATTCTTTGTTTAAATCCTTTTGAGTACATGTAATATTGAATGGTGCGTAATTTTAGTTTACTGTATTTTGTACTTGATGGGCTTGATTTTCTCAGTTGACTTGCAGCTGCTACCTTGTTTCTCGTTTTAATTTTACAAATTTAGATCCACACAATGTATTCCTTTTAAAACGAGTTTCCATTTTGATTTATGCATATTAGGATTGTTCTGGAACAGGAAAGTTAATTATTCTGTTTTTCGTATTTGATTTCTTGCTAGGTTAAGCATTCGGGGTGCAATATTGTGTAAGAAGTACACATCATTCGCCTATTACTTGATTATATATATATATATATATATATATATATATAGTTGTGATTAGTATGGATGATAATCTTATATTTGAGGATTCTAATATCAGGTAGTCGTAGGCATGAAATTATTAGATATGGAATCGGAACTGTCCTACCCGACTTCTGTAGGCTCATTAAGACTGATTCAGTCTTGTCGCCCATGAGGCTCTCATTAGTTCTGTAAATGTCCCGGCCTCATGTAAATGCCGTGCGACATTACAGAAAGGTTAAGAGCCATGGATTATGAGATCCAGTTACATTTGGTGGTCCTTAATAGGACCGGAATTGTATTTTCCAGAAAATGCTGAGATAGTTTGCTGTGTTTCAGTGTCTAGAAATACGCCTAGGCACTCGAAGCCGGCTCTTGTTAGCTGACTGGTGTTCCTTTATTGTGGCATAAAAACCATAGTGTGAGTTGCTGTGTGAAGACTCGGAATTGTCTTGTTGAATATCTGCGACAACATCGTGAAGGCTGGCACACCTAGAGGTCCAATAAAAGATAATCGATTCGTATGACTAGTTGTACAGCAACGAATTTGGCATGACTGAAATCTCAGCGACTAGATGACACAATTTAACTGATGCTAATGCAGAAGTCAACGTAGGCAAAAAGTCAATATGAGGTGAGACGACAAGCACCCGTAGTGCACAGCAGGAGATGTCAAACGTGCTAATGACAAGCATGCTAAATGCACCGTGCTTATATGGTTTTGAAAACAAAAACTCGCATGTCATTGATTAACGGCGAATTTCGTTTGTTTTAAATGATGCCGCGTAAATTAAATTTAAATTTCATTTAAGCAATATGTCGGCGAATGGTTCTGAGCCGTTACAGTTCATAGAACTAGATTTTATACATTGTAGAAGCCCTTTGGTCACTACCAAAAGAGAGCCTCTGAGATGCCAGGCCCATGTTGAGGCCCCTAACCTATTAGATTCTGAGAGCGCCATAGATGCCAGATCGCTTGAAGTCCTAAAATTGACTGTAGAGTCTGATATGCTTATATTTCCATTTACATCTGCTACATTCAATTCCGCAATATCCTGCACTAACCTACTTGTTGTGCATAATGGCGCCCCTGAAGTCGTCATCTCTCCCGGTACAATTTCCAATGGTTCTTCCATATCATCTGGTATTGTCAAACAGTTTTCGTGCTGTGAACTAGTAGAATAAGATTTTGCTATATTAGACAACGCTTCTTCTGAGTTCTGTATTTCATTATGTGCCTGTATGGTGGGATAGCACACATCAGATTCGCCCATAGAACGACGGTCATTCAACGCATCTGTTAATTCAGTCATATTGTTTATCCAGAGAAACTGGGGAATGCAACGATCCAACGTAACACAATCCTCAATGCCATTTATTTCTATGATGACATTCTTGTCAGTCATCCTCTTGACCTTGTTTGGTCCTTTATAAAATGGTGTCAGGAAGTTCTTCCTATTTTCATTAGTTATATACACATGCGAAGCCGATTTTAGATCAGAGGACACATAGAATTTGGTTTTTGCTTTTCTAGTCTTGGTCGGAGCCAAACGACACATTTTATCTCTATGTGCTGGTACAAACCAATTTACATAACTAGAAGCCCAATCAAGACTACTTGGAGTTTCTATTAGAAGATCTCCAGGCAACCTTAATGGTTCTCCATAAACCAGTTCTGCTATGGAAGTACCTAATTGTGCCCTATATCTGTTGCGCATGGCGAGTAGTACTTGTTCTACTAGTACACCTTAATGCAGCTTTCAGTTCACGATGCAGCCTTTCTACCATCCCATTCGCTCGTGGGTTATACGCGCTAGTATGTAATACAGTGGTTCCCATGATGTTGAGGGATCTTACGAAAAGCTCGGACATAAATTGACTACCGCGATCACTAGTGACCTTTTCCGGAACACCATAACGCGATATCCAATTATGTAGAAACGCGAACAAGACTTCTTGCGCTGTCATGTCTTTTAAAATCGCCACTTCAAATTGACGACTAAGTCTATCTATCATAGTCAGCAAGTACTTGTTTCCGTTTACTTCAGGCATCTCAACCATGTCTATGTGTACGTGTCTGAACCGTCCAATTGGTATTCCAATGTTCTTTATCTCGGTTCTGGTATGTCTCCACACCTTACACGTTTGACACTTGGCACAGGCTCTTACCCATACCCGTATGTCTTTAGACATGTGCGGCCATACGTATCTGTCGTTGATCAATCGAATGGTGGCTTTAATGGATGGATGACCCATGTCATGCAACACTTGGATAATCTTGGCCCGTAACTCCAATGGCACATATGGTCGTGGTTGACTTCTAGATGTTTCGCATAACAACCACTTGCCACTTATGAGCTTACGAACATATCCTGGTCTTTTAGATAATACTAATGTAAAGGGATCCGATCCTTGCGCTTCCTCGATTTGACTAACGAAATCGTGCATTGATTCATCTAAATTTTTCAATGGACCTTGAAATATCATCTCGACATCAGCTTCATTCGGTCGGCTAAGTGCATCGGCCACAACATTCTCCTTACCAGCAATATGAGACACAGTGAAATCGAACTCTGCTAACCGTGTTATTTGGGAATTTACTCTACGAGAGTAATTAAGCCTAGCTGTCTTACCAAGTATGCTAATCAATGGCTTATGATCGGTCAATAACTTAAACTTGTGACCATCTAAGTAATGCTCGAAGTGTATCACTGCTGCATACACTGCTAGAAGCTCTTTACCAAACGTATCATAACGTTTTTCTCGATCATTAAGCTTACGGCTATAAAACCCAATCGGTCTTACTACGTCCTGATCTCTTTGCTGTAGCACTGCCCCTAATGCAACATCTGAGGCATCTGTGATTAGCTCGAAAGGTTTTTCCCAATCTACAGGTGCTAATGTGGTTACGTCACTTAACATGTCCTTGGCCTTTTGGAAATTTTCTCGGTCTTCTTGACTCAAGTTTATAGGCCAAGACTTCTTGATCGTGCTCTTTTCACGAGTGAGATGGCTTGTTAACGATCCAAGAATTCCGGCTAGACCTGGAATGAATCGACGATAATAGCTGATCATGCCCAAGAACCATCGCAACTGGCGTACAGTTCGGGGTTCCGTTACGTCCTATATGGCTTGGACCTTATCTTCCAAAGGTTTAATTCCGTCTTTGGAAAGTATATGACCAAGGTATTTAACTGAAGAGCAACCGATATTACTCTTGTTAGGTTTGACCACTAATCCATATTGTTCCAGCCTGGTCAAAACCGTTTCCAAAGGCGTACGATGTTCGTCCCGTGAGCGACTAAATATTATTATGTCGTCTATATATACCCTCGCAAATGGACAACTCTGAAGGATTTCTTCAGCCAAACACTGGAATGTCTGACTGGCATTTTTCAAACCAAAAGGCATTCGAAGAAATTCATGCGATCCCCCTCCTGGAAATCTGACTGCGGTGAGTGGTATCGAACTTTCCTACATTGGTACCTGATAGTACGCTTTCTGGAGATCTAAAGTTGAATAAACCTCATATCCCATTATATCTCGGAGCAAAGTACTCTGGTTAGGGAGAGGATAAGAATCACCCTTCGTCACTGAGTTTAATAGACGATAATTCCCACAAACCCTCCATTGACCCGGTTCAGGTTTGGGAACTACCACTATTGGGGAAGCAAAATTGGAATTTGACCTTCTACAAATCCCCTCTTTGCGCAATTGGTGAAATTCGGACAAAGCAATCTGCTGCTTTTGTTGTGCCAATGGTTGAGCCTTCGGTGAACAAGGCAACGGAGCCACCAATTCTATTTGGTGTTGTACTCCTGTCTTCAAACCTACACTTTTGGCACTGAAAGGCTGAAACAGTGCTAGGTGCTTCTCGATTTTATCGGCATATTCATGTGCGACTGTTGAGCGAGGCAAGAGGACTGTTCTTACTGCTGATGTGTAAGACTCAGTAGGTGTTGATATCCCTACGCCTTCTGCGATAGTCCTAGCTTTGGGGTCTAATGTCAGATTTAAATGGGTCAAGAAATCCATGCCAATGATATGGTCCTTGACATCGGCTACTAGAAAATTCCATCTGAAGGTAGATTTCTGGCCTAATGTTACCGATATTTCTTTCATCCGTTTTACTCCAATCGGACTACCGTTAGCGGCCCGTAGTTGATAACCAAATGTGGGGCAATCTGCTTCCACCACGTCTGACCTAACTATGCTTACCTCAGCACCCGTATCTATGAAAAATTCTAATCCAGATAATTCATCCTTAATAATGAACTTGTTGCTGGACAATCCGGCAATGTTTTCCAGATCTCCGCTTAGTGAGAATCTGACCCTCTTGCCTTCTTTCTCGGTGCTATTTGCTCTAGTCGCATCTATTGCTTTGAGTATGCCTTTTGAAGGCATATCTGGGAGTCTTTGCAATGGAACCCCCCCTACGGCTCCTACTAGCGGGAGTTGTTTCCTTTTCCCGGTGATGGATTTCTTTCTATCGATTTTGTGCTTCCTTTCCATTTGGTCTACCTCATCGCGGGTAAATACAATTCTCACCTTGGCACTCCGCACTGCGTCCGTATTCGCAATGTGCCTTACACCATCCGCGTGGCCCTTCGAAGCGTTGATGCGAGTGACTCCATCGACGTCTAGTGTATCTATCCTGACTCTGAAGTTGTGTAACATCACTACGTAAGCTAGCAACTTCTCTACATAAGAAACTCAAGGTTTCTTGTATAGTCAGGTTGTTTTCGGTATCTGCCCTGACTGGCTGCATCGTTACAGAATCTGCTATTACAGCATGTACTTGTGGTTCTTGCTGTTTATACACGCCGTCTAACCCTCTGAGTTTTGTTGGCCAATCTATGCTCATTGTGTCAAATACTTCCAATGTTGTTCTAAGCCTAATTGGTAGCTCAGCTGTAAAAATGGAGTTGACTACATTTCTAGATATATTCAACCTGGAAGCTTTTGTGCAAAGGCGTTCATAAAATTCGGATGGTAATTGACGCCCCATTTTTTCTAAGCGTAATAATTCGCACATTTGCGCTGATCTTCCAGGCTGATATCTCTGTTGAATTTCAGCCATTAATAACTCAAAAGCATTGTACGGCTTTTCTTCCACAGTTCTGTCTCTGAAATTTTCCAAAGCATTTCGGAAATTTTCAGGCAATGCCATCCATGCTGCAACAAATTTCTCCATAGGGTTTACGATATTATAAGCACTGAATATCATTTGGGCATCTCCTACCCAACTTGAATGTTTTTCTGATTTATACTGTGGTAGACTTAAAATTCTTGGACTGGCGCGGTCGCCAAATTTTGTTGAGGCCCCTAACCTATTCGAGTCTGTAAGCCCCATAGATGCCAGATCGCTGGAAGTCCTAAAATTCACAGTAGAGTCAGATAGGCTTATATTATTATTTGCGTCACCTAAGCTCAAGTCCGCTATGTCCTGCACTAACCTACTTGTGTCCTCAAATTTAATATCGGTATCCATGAATATATGGGATAACAATTAAATCGATACTTACTTTAGGCAATCGGAATGCGAAAGTTGGAAAGCTGTACCTCTCAGCAAATAATCTGGAAAGAGATATACGTGAACAACTGATGAAATCAAATATACCTGTTCCAAGGCTCCTCTTCCCTTTTGTTTTATATTAGAACAAAAGGCAATTGATGATGAAATATTCGTTTATTAAAGAAATCGTTAAAATGCAGCAGACCAAAATTTACAATACCAGACACAGAGCGAGATACTCGAAAACTGAAAATAGAATGGAATAGAATAGAATATCTTTATTTGGATTCAAACCACACATATTCCATGGCGCACAATTCAAAATCAAGTATTTAAACAAAGAATGTTCTAGAAAATAAAAAGAAAAAATTCTTTTTAAATAAAATTCGTTACAATCAGCTATGGTGGTTTAAATTTATCAGTCAATGTTATTGTGTAGAGGATGTTGAATCCTCCGCCTTATATAAAATGACCTTGAATGATAAATTTAAACCACCATAGCTGATTGTAACAACTTTATTTAAAAAGAATTTTTTCTTTTTATTTTCCAGAACATTCTTTGTTTAAATACTTGATTTTTAAAATTGTGCGCTATTTTCAGTTTTTGAGTATCTCGCTTCCTGTCTGGTTCTAAAATTTTGGTCTGCTGCATTTTAACATTTCTTTCCATTATAAACGATTACAACAATTTTCAATATAATCTTCCAATTCTTGCCTTGTGTTCTGATATAATATAGCACTGAGGAGGAGCCTTGGAACAGGTATAATTGTTTTATTTGTGGGTCACGTACACATCAAAACAGATTTATTGCTGGGATTGAAGCTGTCCGACTCTCACCTTCCATTTGCCATAGTAAGTGTCAATTTAATTATTAAAACATTTGATCATGGATACCGATATTAAGTATGAGGACACATGCAAGTTAGTGCAGGACATAGCGGACTTGAATTTAAATGACACAAGCAATAATATAAGCATATCAGACTCTACTGTGAATTTTAGGACTTCCAGCGATCTGGCATCTATGGGGCTTACAGACACGAATAGGTTAGGGGCCTCAACAAAATTTGGCGACCGCGCCAGTCCAAAAATATTAAGTCTACCACAGTATAAGTCAGAAAAACATTCAAGTTGGGTAGGAGATGCCCAAATGATATTTAGTGCTTATAATATCGTGAACCCTATGGAGAAATTTGTTGCAGCATGGATGGCATTGCCTGAAAATTTCCGAAATGCTTTGGAAAATTTCAGAGACAGAACTGTAGAAGAAAAGCCGTATAATGCATTTGAGTTATTAATGGCAGAAATTCAACAGAGATATCAGCCTGGAAGATCAGCGCAAATGTGCGAATTATTACGCTTAGAAAAAATGGGGCGTCAACTACCGTCCGAATTTTACGAACGCCTTTGCACAAAAGCTTCCAGGTTGAATATATCTAGAGATGTAGTCAACTCCATTTTTACAGCTGAGCTACCAATTAGGCTCAGAACAACAATGGAAGTATTTGACACAATGAACATAGATTGGCCAACAAAACTCAGAGGGTTAGACGGCGTGTATAAACAGCAAGAACCACAAGTACATGCTGTAATGGCAGATTCTGTAACGATGCAGCCAGTCAGGGCAGATACCGAAAACCACCTGGCTATACAAGAAACTTTGCGTTTCTTATGTAGAGAAGTTGCTAGCTTGCGTAGTGATATTGCACAACTTCAGAGTCAGGATAGGTATAATAGACGTCGAAGGAGTCACTCGCGTCAACGCTTCGAAGGGCCACGCGGATGGTGCAAGGCACATTGCGAATACGGACGCAGTGCGAAGTGCCAAGGCGAAAATTGTAATTACCCGCGATTAGGTGGACCCACATGGAAAGGAAGCACAAAACCGGTTGAGAGGAATCCGTCACCGGGAAAAGGGAACAACCCCCGCTAGTAGGAGCCGTAGGGGGGGTTCCATTGCAAAGGCTCCCAGATATGCCTTTAAAAGGCATACTCAAAGCAAAAGAGGCGACTAGTACAAATAGCACCGAGATAAAAGGCAAGAGAGTCCGATTCTCACTAAGCGGGGATCTTGAAAACATTGCCGGATTGTCCAGCAAAAAGTTCATTATTAAGGATGAATTATCTGGATTAGAATTTCTCATAGACACGGGTGCTGAGGTAAGCATAGTTAGGTCAGACGTGGTGGAAGCAGATTGCCCCACATTTGATTATCAACTATGGGCCGCTAACGGTAGTCCAATTGAAGTAAAAGGGATGAAAGAAATGTCGGTAACATTAGGCCAGAAATCTTCCTTCCGTTGGAATTTTCTAGTAGCCGATGTCAAGGACCATATCATTGGCATGGATTTCTTGACCCATTTTAAGCTGACATTAGACCCCATAGCCAGGACTATCGCAGAAGGCGTAGGGACATCAACACATACTGAGTCTAACGTGTCGGCAGTTAGAACAGTCCTCTTACCTCGTCCAACAGTCGCACATGACTTTGCCGATATAATCGAGAAGCACCTAGCAGTGTTTCAACCTTTCAGTGCCAAAAGGATAGGTCTGAAGACAGGAGTAGAACACCTAATAGAATTGGTGGCTCCGTTGCCTTGTTCACCAAAGGCTCAACCATTGGCACAACACAAGCAACAAGTTGCTTTGTCCGAATTTCACCAATTGCGCGAAGAGGGGATTTGTAGAAGGTCAAATTCCAATTTTGCTTCCCCAATAGTGGTAGTTCCCAAACCTGAACCGGGTCAATGGAGGGTTTGTGGGAATTATCGTCTAATAAACTCAGTGACGAAGGGTGATTCTTATCCTCTCCCTAACCAGAGTACCTTACTCCGAGATATAATGGGATATGAGGTTTATTCAACTTTAGATCTCCAGAAAGCGTACTATCAGGTACCAATGGAAGAAAGTTCGATACCACTCACCGCAGTCAGATTTCCAGGAGGGGGATCGCATGAATTTCTTCGAATGCCTTTTGGTTTGAAAATGCCAGTCAGACATTCCAGCGTTTGGCTGAAGAAATCCTTCAGAATTGTCCATTTGCGAGAGTATATATAGACGACATAATTATTTTTAGTCGCTCACGAAATGAACATCGTACGCATTTGGAAACGGTTTTGACCAGGCTGGAACAATATGGATTAGTGGTCAAACCTAATAAGAGTAATATAGGTTGCTCTTCAGTTAAATACCTTGGGCATATACTTTCCAAAGACGGAATTAAACCTTTGGAAGATAAGGTCCAAGCTATTAAGGACGTAACGGAACCCCGAACCGTACGCCAGTTGCGAAGGTTCTTGGGTATGATCAGCTATTATCGTCGATTCATTCCAGGTCTAGCCGGAATTCTTGGATCGTTAACAAGCCATCTCACTCGTGAAAAGAGCACGATCAAGAAGTCTTGGCCTATAAACTTGAGTCAAGAAGACCGAGAAAATTTCCAAAAGGCCAAGGACATGTTAAGTGACGTAACCACATTAGCACCTGTAGATTGGGAAAAACCTTTCGAACTAATCACAGATGCCTCAGATGTTGCATTAGGGGCAGTGCTACAGCAAAGAGATCAGGACGTAGTAAGACCGATTGGGTTTTATAGCCGTAAGCTTAATGATCGAGAAAAACGTTATGATACGTTTGGTAAAGAGCTTCTAGCAGTGTATGCAGCAGTGATACACTTCGAGCATTACTTAGATGGTCACAAGTTTAAGTTATTGACCGATCATAAGCCATTGATTAGCATACTTGGTAAGACAGCTAGGCTTAATTACTCTCGTAGAGTAAATTCCCAAATAACACGGTTAGCAGAGTTCGATTTCACTGTGTCTCATATTGCTGGTAAGGAGAATGTGGTGGCCGATGCACTTAGCCGACCGAATGAAGCTGATGTCGAGCTGATATTTCAAGGTCCATTAAAAAATTTAGATGAATCAATGAACGATTTCGTTAGTCAAATCGAGGAAGCGCAAGGATCGGATCCCTTTACATTAGTATTATCTAAAAGACCAGGATATGTTCGTAAGCTCATAAGTGGCAAGTGGTTGTTATGCGAAACATCTAGAAGTCAACCACGACCATATGTGCCATTGGAGTTACGGGCCAAGATTATCCAAGTGTTGCATGACATGGGTCATCCATCCATTAAAGCCACCATTCGATTGATCAACGACAGATACGTATGGCCGCACATGTCTAAAGACATACGGGTATGGGTAAGAGCCTGTGCCAAGTGTCAAACGTGTAAGGTGTGGAGACATACCAGAACCGAGATAAAGAACATTGGAATACCAAATGGACGGTTCAGACACGTACACATAGACATTGTTGAGATGCCTGAAGTAAACGGAAACAAATACTTGCTGACTATGGTAGATAGATTTAGTCGTCAATTTGAAGTGGCGATTTTAAAAGACATGACAGCGCAAGAAGTTTTGTTCGCGTTTCTACATAATTGGATATCGCGTTATGGTGTTCCGGAAAAGGTCACTAGTGATCGCGGTAGTCAATTTATGTCAGAGCTTTTCGTAAGATCCCTCAACATCATGGGAACCACTATAATACATACTAGCGCGTATAACCCACGAGCAAATGGGATGGTAGAAAGGCTACATCGTGAACTGAAAGCTGCATTAAGGTGTACTAGTGGAACAAGCTGGATACACGATCTTCCTATAGTACTACTCGCCATGCGCAACAGATATAGGGCACAATTAGGAACTTCCATAGCAGAATTGGTTTATGGAGAACCATTAAGGTTGCCTGGAGATCTTCTAATAGAAACTCCAAGTAGTCTTGATTGGGCTTCTAGTTATGTAGATTGGTTTGTAGGAGCACTTAGAGACAAGATGTGTCGTTTGGCCCCAACCAAGACTAGAAAACCTAAAACTAAATGCTATGTGTCCTCCGATTTAAAATCGGCTTCGCATGTATATATAACTAATGAGAATAGGAAGAACTGCCTAACACCATTTTACAAAGGACCCTACAAGGTCAAGAGGATGACTGACAAGAATGTCATCATAGAAATAAATGGCATTGAGGATTGTGTTACGTTGGATCGCTGTATTCCCCAGTTTATCTGGATTGACGGTGTGACCGAATTAAAAGATGCGTCGAATGACCGTTCCATGGGCGAATCTGAGGTGTGCAATCCCATCTTGCAGACACATAATGAAATGCAGTACTCGGAAGAACCGTTGTCTAACATAGCAAAATCTTATTCTACTGAATCACAGCATGAAAACTATTTGTCGACACCAGATGATTTTGAAGAACCAGCGAATGTTATACCGGGCGAGATGACGACGATCAGGGGCGCCAGTATGCACAAAACGTTCTGGAAGAATACATCGTCAGCCGAAGAACTATGATTACATCTACTATTAGTCGTTCCTCTCTTTTTTTGAGAAGGTGGTGTATGTGGAGGATGTTGAATCCTCCGCCTTATATAAAATGACCTTGAATGATAAATTTAAACCACCATAGCTGATTGTAACAACTTTATTTAAAAAGAATTTTTTCTTTTTATTTTCCAGAACATTCTTTGTTTAAATACTTGATTTTTAAAATTGTGCGCTATTTTCAGTTTTTGAGTATCTCGCTTCCTGTCTGGTTCTAAAATTTTGGTCTGCTGCATTTTAACATTTCTTTCCATTATAAACGATTACAACAATTTTCAATATAATCTTCCAATTCTTGCCTTGTGTTCTGATATAATATAGCACTGAGGAGGAGCCTTGGAACAGGTATAATTGTTTTATTTGTGGGTCACGTACACATCAAAACAGATTATTGCTGGCATTGCAGCTGTCCGACTCTCACCTTCCATTTGCCATAGTAAGTGTCAATTTAATTATTAAAACATTTGATCATGGATACCGATATTAAGTATGAGGACACATGCAAGTTAGTGCAGGACATAGCGGACTTGAATTTAAATGACACAAGCAATAATATAAGCATATCAGACTCTACTGTGAATTTTAGGACTTCCAGCGATCTGGCATCTATGGGGCTTACAGACACGAATAGGTGAGGGGCCTCAACAAGGGGTAACAACATTTTGGATATGTGCAGTACCCGATTCCAACTTTCTGGTACCAAAACCGTATATGCTACCAAAACTTTGGTTACCAAATCGGTATATTGTACCAACAAAATGTGTTTCAAGAAATACTGAACACATGTTACTCCAGCAAATCCGTACACTCTGGCCTTCATTTATCACATTTCGCGATATTCATGACATTATTGAAATAAATATATAACTGTCAGTAAATGTTTTTTTGCGGAGAACTAATATATATACAATTGTGCATTAGGTGTTGCGCACTTGATAACAAAATATTTAAAATAAGACCAAAAGGATGACCAAAAGAAAGCATGGTCGGGAAGTATAACCCTGTGCACATTCATTTCGTGCTTACTGACTCGGCAAATATAATGTTGGTACAATTTCTAGGCTTTTTAATATATTATGCATAGTGAGTTGCCTCTGAAGTCGTATTTTTGAATACTTGAAATGAAATTATCTACACTACTGTTTTTTTTAAATAATAATACGAATTTTTATGTGTTTCGGACGTTAACTTTACCTTATATATAGTACGTTGAAATCCAAGAAAACATTGTAATTAACTTTACAAATATGTGGATAATGTGGTTATCCGTCAATTTCTCTGCTGCGTAATGGGTCATAATAACAATTTTTAACTTCTCATCTTATATAAACTTTCGATGAGGCCGTGAATAAGTAAAAAATGATAATAATTGTTTGCTGTGTATAAGCTAATATTCATAAAACTTCCTCTTCATAAATTAGTGTATATACTACAATTCCTACTTGATTGTTTTCTGTAGATCTCTATCTAGACCCGCTTCACACTGTATATGCTCCATGTTCAGAAAATGTAGTGTTTATTAAAAGATGTTTCAATTAACACTAGAATGTTCATAATTCCGCTTTTCATTGAAAAGTTAAAGAAGTATTTTCTTTCACGCTTGACCAGTATACAGTTCCTTTTGATAAGTCGCCAGTAATCGTGTCATGAATTTAAATATGAAATTAAAACTTTCATTCATGCTGAATATAGATTATCCTGATGATCCAATTGGAACTAATTTGTTACTAGAAGCGCAACATTTGATACACTAAATTTATATTAGTTCACTGCAACGAATCGTATATGACTAGAATATTACGTTACTTTTAAAAGCAATATATTTGTGCGATACTGGGTATTGCATAACTCCCCGATCCATTTCCTGATTGGCACGTGATTGTTCAGTTTTTCCTTGAAACGAAAATAGGTACTATTTTTAGAGTAATTTTATTCTCTCAAAACTCGTCATACATATGTAGAGTTCACACTTGTTCTATTAGTTTATATTTTTCTTGTAAGACTATCTCTAGACCGATAACGGAAACTGACAATGGGTACCAGGATTATTCACAAACGAGCATATGTATTGGGTGCCAGCGTGACCACCTTTATTTTAGCAGCAATAAGTATAAATTTAATTATCTTGAATGCGAATTATTTATTTTTTCACAGCATTGACTATGCAAAATAATGACCGACTGCTTTTATATTCAGTTGTTTCACCGGCCTACCTTATAAACATTTTCATACCTATATTGATATAAGTGACTGTTGTTTGCTTTTTTATAATGAATTTGACTAAACAATAATACAAAACCTAACTTGTTCATTGTCGAACTCGTTTTCCTATCAGCGATTCTAATGTAGAAATATTCATTTATAGAAAATAGTGACACTATTCGAAATGAATGAAGGCTTTCGCCATCTTAAAAATAAAGGCGCGTAAAATTTTTACTTAAAAATGGTACTTAAATTAATGTAAACAAAATACATCAATATGTTAATTATATCAAAACAACAATAATTATTATTTCACTAAAATGGAAAAACACATCTTAGGAGAAAGGAGCACAGAGTATGTACAGATCATTTGGTCAAGATATTCTTCACAAATCTTAGACATGAGCAGACTTCCCATTCCCGAATCAGTTCCACCACCAAGTGAGTGGCAAAATTGGAATTCTTGCAAACAATCGCAGTTCTCAGCTTCGCGATAAACTATATCCATCACCGAGGAAATTAGTTCGGCACTCTCAGTGTAAAACCGTTTAATCGAATTGTTTCCAGCCCCACTTTGGCCGTAAATGAAGTTGTCCGAATGAAATAGCTTACCAAATGGTGAGGCTTTAACACTGTCCATTGTGCCCAGCTCCAAATCGTCGAGAATTGCACGTGGCACGTATTTTTCTCCAACTGCTTCATTGAGGCGAGATATCAATGCACGAAGTAGACAAACAGATTCTAGACGTACAAGATAAAATCTCACAATACTTTGTTGATTGGATATCAAAAAATGTTAGAACGGCCGTCTGTAACATTCCACGCGAAGTCTAAAGACGTCTGCCAATTTCATTCGAAATAGTACATTAATTCATGAGGTTTTCCTACGGATTGCTGATAAGTTTACCGCAGTGTTTAAAAATCACACCTTCTTTTATTGTTACACTAGTGAGAGCATGAATAAAATGAGGTTTTCTGATGCAGACTCGAATGCCAATAGCATCATAAATGAATATCAGCAGTATCAAGAAGCTAATGCTGACTATACCGCGTGATTATAAAAATTTAATTAAATCGTAAATGAATATGACCTAAAATCGATCGAACTTCTTTATTTTTTGTGAAACGTTTAAAAAATATATATTCGGATGTGAATGAACAACATTTGAATTCGTCTTCATTTAATATTGTCTATTAAAACATTTAAATAAAGTTTGTATGCTTAATATAAATAACAATCCCATTATGTATATTTGTTCGTAAAAATTAAGCATAATGAAGCGTAGAAAAAACATTTCATACTGTTGACGTGATTTCTTCATTTACCGTTCAGACTTTTAAACGGACAGGCCTTAAACCAATGAGTAAGAAACCAGTCTACATTACATCCTTGTACTGAAAATTTATGTGTAATTGTATTAGTGTCTGCATCAAGCTCGCAAACATGATTTAACTAATTGTTATCACCGCCCGCGTAATCATGATCGATTAAGTCTGATACACTTTGGCGTGAAAAACTCATAGCACATAACATGGGTTATATGGGAAAATTTTAACATATTATTTCAAGATTCATTTGGCAGAAATTGAAACGGTGAGTTTGAAACGACTTGGGTGCAATAAGAAAAATATAGTTATAGATTTTTCAATAATTTATTAGGATTAATTTATCGTTGTTAAAAGAACAAAACGTTTTTTTAATATTCATAAAAATTACCACATTAAAATATGGCCACGTTTTTTAGACAGGAAAAATTGTGTGATTTATTGGAATCTACGCAACAATACCAAAGAATGAACATTTCAGTCGTATATTCTCGCCTGATAAATTCCCGTATTCAATTTAATTATTTTCTATTTATTGCTAAAAATATTATCCTAACATATTATTTCTTCTTTATTATTTTGCAACGCGTTGAAGGAATTTTTTTCACAGTAATTCATGAAAAATGAAAAACACCCAACGTAAATAAAACAGGATGTGTTGTATGATATAATGCAAAGTTGGACGATGCAAATAATGTGGCATTCATGAATTTAAACGCAAGAAATTGGTAGTTATATGATAAAGACTTTAATAGGAAAAGCGTAGTGCATACGATTTTTATTAAGTGTAATAGCTAATGAATAAGTGAATATAAAAATAAAAAACTTGCCTCTCATTGATAGTAGTAAGAATTTTCCAATCTCCACAAGTCACGAATTTGTAATAAATAAAATATGACGCCAAGTAAATATCGTGTAAGTTATATATGACAATCTGATAGAAATGTTTGATTTTATTAATCATACTGTAGGATGTGTTCCGCGATGGCGATTTATTTACTGATGCTACGATATTTCTACAAATGCCTGGTAGTTGACGTCGAAAGAAATGGGTTTCGTGGGCCGTGTTTGTAATCAGTCTCGTTTTTTAGCTGACGTCCATCGCCTTCTTTCTAGTGTCGTGATGTGAGAAAGCTAAGTCGAAGTATCATACGTTTATTGTGGACAATGTTAAAAAGTAAATTAAAATTCAATGTTAGCCAAAATTGCCTGTGCTCTAGACGGCAACAAATAAATATTGTTAGCACAAAGTTAATATCTAGGCACAAAAAAAGGAAGTCATAAATCAGGATAAATAAATCCAGAGTGCATTAGCAGTATAGTTTAAAGTCACAGATAATCGAATGAGAGCACATAAAATATAAATCTTGGCTTTGATAGCTTAGACACATTAATTCGCTGCATGCTACCGGTGTGTATTGTTTTTAAACAAAACCCCATTTATTACAAATAAAATTGCAGCACGAGAAATCTCAACTAAAACTGCTTGAAACTAAAAGAGATTGTTTCTAAAATCACAGTTTGGAGAAAGATTGTCTAAAACCAGAATCCGTAAATGTAACCCTGAGGTAAACCGGATCTGACGAAATGATGTCATGATTTCTGCGAAATTTGATAACTGATATCAAACAAGGCCACAGTATATGGATTTGCTGAAGTAATATGTATTCGGTATAAGTAGTATTTCGAAATTTTGGTGAACTCAAAATTTGTAAGCGAAATAGAGATTGTAATACATATGTCAGCAAATAAAATGCACAAGTAAGGTTGTAGTAAGATTGTGCAAATATAAAGTGTTTCTGTAAAATTAAACAAAAGATGAAGTCACAGAGTAAGTATTAGCCTGGATTTCATAAGAATTTAAGCAGCAATGCCATCTAGTAAACATTTTTTATACTGCATGCATTGAATGAAAGACACTTTCCATTTCCTTACTCAAATCAAGTTTTTGTGATCTTATTGTACACATAAACCACGATGTATATATACTAAGCGTTGCACAATGTATAATAGGCAATACATTCAGTGGATCAGTTTTATTTTTAGGAACTTTTAAATTCCTTTGGCGAATTTGGCGTGGTACGGCTATTTCGGATCTAGACAGGAGAGTATGTCAGGGAGGATTTGTGGTTATAGTGATAGACTGGAAAGCAGACATGCCCCGATTTGAGCCCTGTCCGCAACAAATTTTGGACAATACGTGAAAAGTTCACACCAATGATGAAATTGGTTATTATAATCAAGGTTGCGGTCTTGATATAAACACCTGACCCATTAATTGCTTACATATGTCAGTATAAACTAAGAATTGTATAGTGTAGAAAAGGCAATTCATCCAGTAGACCGGTTTCTTCCTTATTGGGAACTCATCATGCACTGACAGCTACTGCCGCGGACAGGACTCGAACCTGGGCACGTCTGCTTCGGATTCTGGTGCCGCGGCAAGATGGCTCAGTAGTTATAGCACCAAAATCCGAAGCAGACGTGCCCAGGTTCGAGTCCTGTCTGCGGCAAATTCTGCCCAGTGCATGATAAGTTTCCAATGAGGAAGAAACCTGTTTACTGGATGAATTGCCTTTTCTACACTATACAATTCTTCGTTTGTACTGACATATGTAAGTAATTAATTGGTTATGTGTTTATATCAAAATCGCAACCTTGATGAAAAGGATTGTTATCACCATCCGCGCAACCAATGTTCGTTTAATTATATAGATGAAACTGGTTCACTGGATGAATTCCATTTATACATTATAAACCGATTAGTTTATACTGATATATATATATATATATATATATATATATATAATGAGATTTGTGTTTTTTAAATGATCGCAACCTTGATTTAAGTTATTTTTGGTCACTGCCTGCACAATGTATGAGCGTTTAATTAAAAATCCTCTTATTTTGTTAAAAAACAACTAACAAAGACCTTGATGTTTGGCTTTTTCGATGCCTCCACGAACACTTATTCATGATGTCCTTTACTCCTATTAAAATTATGGTAATTGCGGTCCAGCTTTCGCTAATTCCAAACTGGTCATAAACATGGTAATGAAAGCGATCATTTTAACCAAAGACTAATTGTTTTATATTCTTCTTTTTGGAGGATCAATAAAAATGCGATGTCTTATTTATTGAATAAAACTGCCTACTAAAATGAAATTATTTAGCATATGATCTTGATTAAGTCTATTTACAATGTCAACGTGAAGCTGAAAAATTCAAATCTATTTTTTTAGTTTAACTACTGCTATATTGCGTCAATGTCATTAATGCGCACCGAATTTCGATTTGAAATAAATAAATAAAACAACTATCGTTAATTAACTTCATTCGTTTCAAAATAAATATCCGCAAGAGTTCTTCAGGTGACATGTCTCGTTTTATTATTATTATTATTATTATTATTATTATTATTATTATTATTATTATTATTATTATTATTATTATTATTATTATTTTTATTATTATTATTATTATTATTATTATTATATTGTCTCTTTCCGTTGACGTTTTTAACAAACGGCGCATCAATTTCACATTTATCGGCGTCCTCATTCGAATTAGTACTGTTTGTCAACATTCTTTTCTTAAAAACTGTTGATGCCTGTAATAGTAAAATTGACAAAAGAAATTAAATACTCAATTTTAAATGCAATATTTTTATGTTTACCAGACTAAAATATTGCATAAGATATTGCAAAATTTGTATTCTCATATAAAATTAAATTAGGAAACATGGAGACAATCTACGTAAAAAAATATTATTTAGTTCACTAATCAATGGAAACTAGCGAAAAGTCTTGAACTACTATACTTGTAAAACATTACAGAGTCCACTCGTTAACAAATCACAGGGAAGATGATTTTACAGTTATTTTTTCTATTTTTCTTCAAAAAATTAATGGATCGGGGTTTAGTTCCGAGACTCACTTATAGGTGTCTATTAATTATCAACCTAATATGCTTCTGAGGTTATACATGTTAGTGTCGATCATTGAATGATTAAGAGGTTCTAAACTTTAATAAACTGATAACATAGTTAACGAAAATATACGAATTTAAAATTTCGTCTTCATTCTAAATGAAATAGCTCAGTGCTAAATGATGAATACCTAATGAAAAAATGCATTTAATGGTTTATCGCAAGGACGAGTTGAACAAATATGTGTAGAGTAACAAATTAGTTTTACATTATTTTAAGCGAACCTAGTAACAAGGTTCTTCAAATAAGATCAAAAGGAATTACCGAAATTTGCTCGAACAAAATGTGAAATTTAATACACACAGGCGTTTCTTGCTTACTGGCCATTCATCTGTAGAAACTCATACTATATTCTGTGACCACTAAAACTATGAAACGCATGTGCACATAAGGCTATACCGTTTATCGTGTTGACGCAGCAAAATACTTCTGAGGAGCGTAGTTGTTTGGCTACTTTGCGCTGAATATTTATTTAATCACTAATGCATGTGATGGGTTAGAGCTGGCGACTAATTTCCATAGGAGTTTGCACCTTAATGTCGATATTATGGTTTCAGTGCCTTATGGATTTCGCTTTACTGGTGGCAACACACAGCTTTTCGAGTTCCTCGTACTAAGCTTGCCAACGGAGAGACTTCATACGAATACAATCTCAACGGCGAAATAAATCTTCGCAAAATATGGAACAATTAAAATTTATAAATAACCATGAAATTTATGGTTATGTAACGATGAGGCATCAGTGTATTATGCAGGTGTATTTCTTTGTAGTAATAATCAGATTATCAGTTATCCCATTTCGCGGTAGGCATGAAATCAGTCAATTCAATATATTATAGTTATATACTGTTTGTGGCAACACCTATTACATACTTGCATATATATTAGTTCTTCGCAACAAACAGTATTTAACTGTAATACCGTAGTAGTTGTAGTAGTATTTAAAGTTGTAATAGTAATAATAGTAGTAGTAGTATTAGTAGTGTTTATCATCATCATCATACACAGCCATACAAATGCCAAACGCGACTAATGTCTCACTGTCATATAACCGTAAGAAGCGAACAATGTAAATCGTTTTGTTCATATTTGAATGTGGACTGTAAAAGACAACTAGGTCACCCATTCCAAGTGGAGATCGCTTGTGTGCGGAAATTTCCTTCTCCTAGATAATATGTTAACCAAGGCTGATGAGCTCTATCAGCCAAAATACCAGTGTCTAAAGTTTCCTTCAGCAGCTGAAACTGATCATTCGCGTGTGGAACGCTTGCTTTCATTCCGTCAAATACATTCAATTTCTGACTTTTTGCGGGATTCCAACCAAACAATATCTGAGCCCTCCATTAGTTTAGTTAATTTAAGTAATGTTATGTCGTATAAAGTTATAATTTAAAATATAACTTTAGTCAATAAACACATTTTTGATCGGATTTTATGCTCAATGTATACTGAGTGTACTAGCCTATAAGAAGCACAAGCCATTTTTTAATTTTAGATAGTTTGAACAAGAGTAAATTCTAACCGACATATCGCCCTGATAAGCCGTGTTTTACAACTAATTCAAATAGAGTCATCATTTTGGAAATGAATCGTATGTTCTCTACAACAGGTAAACTTAAAACCCTCTCAATCTCACTGCATACATGATCAGATACAAAGTTTAATTTTAAAAAAAATTAGTCATCAGAGACTTGACTTGCTCAAAAAACCACATTCTTTGCTGATAGCTTAGTAACAATATCATAAAATGAAAAACATTAACAAATCGAAATGCTATTCTATACTGGATACATAAAATATATATTCAGTGACAACATATAGATTTAGATTCTAATTGAAAATATGATTAATTATTAAAATACTTATCATTGAATCTGTCAAAGAAAAAAAACTTTATTATATGAAATAGTAAAAGATAAAGAGAACTGGTCCAAAATGAAAGAGAGAGAAAGGTTGAGATGAAAATACTTCCTTATCTAAATGCAGCTTGCGAATAAAATGACAAATGACATCGATTTCACAATAGAACATGCAAGATTAAGTAAATCATCCGTTAAGGATTTGAAACTATATTTTATTTTAAATAACACAAAAATAAAAAAAGAAGCGATAGTAAATCCTATTAACCATAGCAAGGTAAAAATTTTCCGAAAGACTAAATAAATGCAGTCGGGAAATCTGAAAATGTGAACTAGACAATCAATGGAAAAGTAAATTTCACATAAACAGACACGCCGAGCGCCAGATAAAAAATCTTTACGTATATGAATAAATATTTAATTTAAAATGAAATATTGACATTTGCATATATATATATATATATATATATATATATATATATTATATCCATTGCCTTCGAATTTTACACAGCATATTTCTAATTAGGAAGAAAAAAGACATTAATAACAAAATGGATAATGCCTATTTATTTCGTCAATAATAAACAACTCTCTAAAATCTTTCATTTATATACATTCTGGGTTTTCATTTCAATATGTGGGTGGCAACAATTATGAATCGGTTTTCTAATTCTTGTTTTGGCTGACTGGTAAGTGCGTATGCGTTTGTGTCGTAAATCTCACTAATAATTTGTCTAAATTCACTTATATGAATTTTACATTCCTTAAGGGTATATAGTAGTGAAACATTAGTCAATTTAACTTTTGTGTGGCTGGACATGATGATGATGATGTGTGCCCGTTTGCATGTAAAGGTCCTTCTCACTGTATTGCAAAGTGATGTCTGAGATCTGGTCAGTATTGTTTAGATGGCTTGAGAATTAACCATCCGTTCGAATTGTTCGCTGTTTCGTGTCCAAGTGCTATTTTACCGAGTAAAGTCTTTCGTTTCACAATTTTGCGCTAATTTTTATTCTTCACATGGTAATAGCACAAGTGTGGATTGCAGTGTTGAACGCTGATATTGTTTGAAAACTTCTGTCACCGTATGCGCATCTGTTTTTTCCTCTTCAGTGTGTTGTCTATCCGATTGAATGCCTGTTAATTCTAGACGAGGGCCTGTTCGGTCTTGCCTGGATACTAGGAAATTGTTGTTGAATTTTGTCATTCGTGGTCAGTCGATTAAAATATCATGTTGATGAAACATTTGAATATTTAGTTCAGGTGCTTGTTGTTTTATATAAAGGGCTTCATAATTAAATAATAATTTGTCCAATTTTGCTTTATGTAGAATAGAGAAATTGGTCGATATGACTGGGTGCCCCGTTTTTAATTTATGATCGGAAATAGCTGATTTTACTGACGGTGCCAAGCCTTTGTTAATCAATTTCTGTGGTAAATCTTGGTGGATTCTGTTTATCAATTGCTCCTTCGTACGTCCGATATTTGTGCTTACCGCACATACATGCTAATTCATAGACTAGGAATGATTTGGAGAGAATTGGCAATTGATCGTTGGCATCCAACCTCATGATTCTCTCTGTAATAAATGTCATTTTAACTTTAAAACTGGAAAAACTCTCTTTAGTTATTTTATTCTGTAGAATGTTCTTACTCTTCATTTCATCTGCTAGCTCAAAGGAGTACTTAATAATGTTTACGTTTATGGTGTTTCGTATTGGTTGAAGTATTTTTCAAAGATACTTTGCAGGTTTATGTTGCGAGGCGTTGATCATTGGCATAATAGGCCGCATCGAGGGAGCCTCTGAGGCTGTCAGGGCTTTATGAGTCTTTGCTTTGCCGTACAATCTTGCAGTGTTTGTTCCGACGGGTCTTGCCTTTTGGACGCCTTCTATGAGTTTTGATCTTATATCGGAATCAGCCATCGATGATAAAACGTGTTTTTCCATCTTTTGCACAATTGCATTAATCTTTGATTTGATATTGGTTGAATCATCTTTCTGTTTGATGTCTGGTTTGAACTTAGATAGATCATATATAATATCGTTAATGGACTTTCTATACGCGTCCGCTTCAAGTATAACAACTCCTGATCATTTGTCGGGTGTGGCAATTCGACTGGATTTTTCTGATTGTAGTTTTCGGAGTTCGTCTATATGTTTTTTGTGATTATTTGGCTACCTTTAAATTCCTTCTTGTATTGGTATAGTGCGCTAATTATCTCAGCTTTCAGTCCTTTTCAATTGAATGTCTGTGGGGTGATGTCTTTCGTTAAGTCATTGAAGAAATTTTCCGTTCCAGCCTGAATGTCAATAATGTCGCGTTCACTTAGGTTTCTCTCGACTATGCAGAATTTGCTTCTAAGGAGAGTAATTCTTTCTGGTGTATTGAAAAGATAACCTTTGAATAATTATGAATATATGCGTTTCGGTTTATAGGAAATTTCGATTTTGTAGGAAATTTGTCCAGGTCCCTTGTGAGGTCCTAATTTGTTTGTCAGCTGTTATTTTTATCAGCCTTTCTATCTTCGTTGTAAAAGAATTGTAAACACACTAGCAAACCCAATCAGGAAGATCTGCTCTGAACCAAAGTTTGAGGAAGAACTGGGCTACCTCAGGAAACGTTTACTAATGAATAAATACCCAGAGCGATTCATTGATGTCAGCATCAAACCACGCAAGTTTCGCACTAGAGAAGATACCATCAAGCAGGTTTTCCTAAACTTACCATTTAGAGGCGACGTACGAACCTCATTAATTGCACAGCATCTGAATAGAATATAGAAAGATAATTTTCCCAGTGCTAAAGCTAAAATGACATTTAATACACAGAGAATCATGAGGTAGGATGCCAAAATCAATTGTCAATTCTCTCCAAATCATTCATAGTCTACAAATTATCATGTATGTGGGGTTAGCACATATATCGGAAGTACGAAGAAGTAATTGATAAACAGAATCCGGCAATATTTACCATAGAAATTGAATAACAAAGGCTTGGCACCGTCAGAAAAATCAGCTATTTCCGATCATATATTTGAAACGGAGTACCCAGTCAATTCGACCAATTTCTCAATTCTACGTAAAGCAAAATCAGAAAAATTATTATTTATTTATGAAGCCCTTTATAAAAAACAACAAGCAGCTGACCGCAATATTTAAAAGTTTCATCCACATGATATTCTAATCGATCGGCCACGAATAACAAAATTCAACAACAATTTACTAGTATCCAGGCAAGGCCGAACAGGCCCTCGACTAGAATCAACAAGCATTCAATCGGATTGGCAACAAACTGAAGAGTAAAATACAGATGCGCATACGGTGACAGAAGTTTCCAAACAATATGAGCGTTTAACACTGCAACCCATACTTGCGCTATTACCATGTGAAGAATACAAATTAGCGCAAAATTGTGAAACGAAAGACTTCACTCGGAAAAATAGCACTCGTACACGTAACCGCGAACAATTCCAGGAGATGGTTAATTCTCAAGCCATCTATACTTTAATGACCAATTCTCAGACATGACTTTACAATACAGTGAGAAGGACATTTACATGCAAACAGGCACACAACGTCATCATCATCATGTCCAGTCACACAAAAGTTAAATTGACTAATGTTTCACTGTGATATAACCATAAGAAGTGAAAAAGTATATAAGTGAATTTAGACAAATTATTAGTGAGATTTACAACACAAACGCATACACATTTACCAACCAGCCAAAACAAGAATTAGAAAACTGAGTCATAATTATTGCCAGCCACATATTGAAGTGAAAATCCAGAATGTATGTAAATGAAAGATTGTAGAGCGAAATTTAGTATTCTCGAAATAAATGGTCATTATCCACTTTGTTATTAATTTGAATTTTCTTCCTAATTAGAAATGTACTGTGTAATATTCGAAGGCAATGGACACAATAAAGATTATTAAACAACGGTGTCAGCCTTTTACCCGTAAGGAACTAAACACTTATATTGCAGTCAATTGTGTGATTGCCATCAAGGACAACCAATCAAAATTGCAAGATGCTGAGAGAATCATTAAATCACTGGGTTGTTAAATTACAAGATTGAACGACAGCGAATAGACTGCTTTTACATCAAAGATAGAAACGTTGATGAAAGTAACAGCTGACAAAACAACTATGGAACTCACAATCGTCTAGGACAAATTTGCTACACAATCGAAATTTCCTACAAACCCATACGCATATAATCACAATTATTCAAAAGTTATTTTGTCAAAACCAAAGAAAGAATTACTCTCCTTAGGAGCAAAATTCTGCATAGTCGAGAGAAACCTAAGTGAACGCGACATTATTGACATTCAGGCTGGAACGGAATGGATGTCTGTATGTATTTATGTATGTATGTATGTATGTATGCATGCATGCATGCATATATGTATGTATGTATGTATGTATGTATGTATGTATGTATGTGTGTATGTGTGTATGTATGTATGTATGTATGTATGAATGTATTTATATATGTTTGTATATATGTTTGTATGTATGCATGTATGTATGTATATATGTATGTGATATGATTGTTTATTTGTACACACATTTATATTGACACCGTTCGTATATTAACATGTTTTGTTTTGTCTTTTAGCATGTATATCTGCATTATATGATGAATAAAGCCTAATACTTTAGGCAACTCTTTCTTCTGACTTGTCTTATCATTCTGCCCGTTTGCTGTGCTTGTTACTGTGATTCAGAACAATTTATTCATCATATAACCCAATCATGGAACGTCTAATCAGACCAGATAGATTTGATGTTGAACCTAGTGCACCAGATGCAGCAAAACAATGGAATCATTGGTATCGTACATTCTGTGGCCTCCTAAAAGCAGTCGAATCCATGAATCCGGATAAATTAGACACTCTTATTTCCTACGTCTCTCCTAACGTATATGAACACATCGTTGACTGTGATACATATGATCATGCTATCAAAACTCTAATGAATCTCTATGTCAGACCGAAAAATGAAGTCTTTGTTCGTCATATACTCGCGACTAGTAAACAAGAAAATGGACAAACATTGGATCAATTTGTTCAGATTCTGAAATCGTTAGCTAGGGAATGCAATTTCAAACCAACTACGGCCGAGGAAACTCGAGACGATGCTCTGCGCGATGCCTTCATTAATGGAATCCAGTCCAATTCAATCAGACAACGTCTCTTAGAACACAACTCACTTAATTTTCAAGCGGCTTTTGATCAAGCACGTGGTCTCGAAATGGCGGAAAAGCAATCATTATCATATCAAAACTGTTTGAATTCTGCACACACTGCAACGGTTCAGCCCCTCTGTCCTTGATCAACCTCCGATAAATCTACAGATAATCTTGTTGCTGCTGTTAAACAAAAATGTGACTTTTGTGGGTACGATTATCATTTAAGATGGAAATGTCCGGCCAGAAACGCCTTCTGTAAAAGTTGTGGAAACAAAGGACATTTTCAAAAGGTATGTCGCTCTAAGAATCACCGCCCAGTGGTTTCGACGCTTCATCCTACCATATCTGCAACTGTATTAGCTGCTGCTCCTGATTGTCTCACCAAATGTGTAATAAATCTAGAAGTCAATAACATAAATTGTCATGCTCTCGTTGATACAGGCAGTTCCTGTAGTTATGTTTCAGAAGCCTTCGTTTTGAAAAATAATTGGAAAATTCACTCCTCTCAAGAAACAATAACCATGGCGTCTAGCTCATTTTCGAGTCATACCAAAGGCCATTGTTTTGTGTCGATTCAATACAAATCATGTGTTTATCAAAATATCAAGCTATCTATACTTTCTGATCTTTGTACTGACGTACTCCTCGGTCATGACTTCCTTGGATTGCATAAAAGTGTAAATATCTCTTTTGGTGGTCATAAATTGTCATTCACCGTCTGTTTACTGAAACCTGCATCTGTTACGTCCCCGCCTCTTTTCCATCATTTAACTGCTAACTGGAGGCCTATTGCTACGAAATCAAGAAGGTACAGTCGAATGGATGAAATATTTATCCGGGATGAAATAAACAGATTAGTTTCTGATGGCATTATCGAACCTTCAACATCCCCGTGGAGAGCACAAGTTCTCGTGGTATCGAATGAGAATCACAAGAAACGTATGGTTGTGGACTACAGCCAAACGGTCAACAAATTCACACTCTTAGACGCCTATCCTTTGCCGAAAATAGACCAAATGGCTGAAACCATTTCAAAATATCATATATTCAGCACTTTGGATCTCAAAAGCGCTTACCACCAAATACCTATCCAAGAACATGAAAAGGTATTTACTGCTTTCGAAGCGTGTGGACGCTTGTTTCAATTCCGTCGCATTCCCTTCGGAGTGACGAATGGTGTCTCATGTTTCCAAAGTACTATGGATCATATAATCGCACAGGAACATCTCACAGATACATTTGTCTATGTGGACAATGTGACAGTTTGCGGGAGAGATACGCTTGAACACGAAACAAATCTCAACAAATTTCTTAATGCCGCTAAAAAATATGGATTGACCTTAAATGAATCAAAGAGCATTTTCGCAGCTAAAGAAATTACTCTCCTTGGTTTTCAAATATCAAATGGAAAAATTAAACCTGATCCTGACCGATTAAAGCCTTTACAAGATCTCCCACCACCGTCGAATGTGCAATCGCAACAAAGAATTGTGGGATTTTTCGTTTATTATTCGCCGTGGATCTCCAACTTCTCCGATAAAATTCACTCACTCGTTCATAATCGAACTTTTCCTTTGCCCGTCTCTGTGAAACAAAATTTCGATGATCTTAAAAAAGAATTAGCCGTAGCAACTCTAGCTTCTATTCGTTGTGATATTCCGTTTGTTGTCGAAACTGATGCTTCGGACGTAGCTATTGCTGCCACTTTGAACCAAGATGAAAGACCCGTGGCGTTTTTCTCTCGGACGTTGACGCCATCTGAAAAACATCACTCAGCTGTTGAAAAAGAAGCCTATGCCGTGGTTGAAGCTATTCGAAAATGGAGGCATTTACTTTTGGATAATCATTTCAAACTTGTCAGTGATCAAAAATCTGTTTCCTTTATTTTTGGCAATCAAAATCGAGGAAGAGTGAAGAACGATAAAATTTTGCGCTGGAAAATGGAATTATCACCTTACAGCTTCGATGTTGTCTATAGACCCGGAACAGATAACAAAGCAGCAGATGCACTAAGTCGATCCTGTTGTGGTGCGCTTCTAAATGGACTGGATTTAAAACAAATTCATGATTCTCTTTGTCATCCTGGAATTTCTCGTATGCTCCTCTTTGTGAAATCTCGTAATTTACCATATTCTATTGATGAAATTCGAAAAATGACCTTGAGTTGTGAAGTGTGCTCTGAAATCAAGCCCAGATTTCCTTCGGCAATTCAAGGCCAATTAATCAAAGCTACCCAACCGTTTGAGCGGTTATCTATCGATTTTAAAGGACCTCTTCCTTTATCAACTCGTAATCGTTATCTACTGACGGTCATCGATGAATATTCTCGATTTCCCTTTGCATTTGCTTGTCCTGACCTTAGCAGTCACACCGTCATACTTCACCTGTGTCAAATATTCGCAATGTTTGGGATGCCTTTGTACATTCACTCAGACAGAGGTTCTTCCTTC